>CM029678.1:18774178-18955446 GCA_017311315.1 Dendrocalamus latiflorus
TATCCTTTGTTGCTCAAGTGCCAGAGAGGAGAAAGTCCTAGAGGACGAAAGCAGTATTCGTAGGTGCTGGGACGTGGTCGTAAAAAGTTATGACCACGATCTCAATGGCCCCACCTGCGACTACATTTCGTCGACCTGGTGCTTTCCCTCGGTGCCTGGCTCTCCGTAGAACAACATGCCTTGGTATATCCTGTTCTACGACCATGGCGCACTCGACTACGACTTCTGAGCTAAGAACAAGAGCACAACTCTATCACTTTCATTTTCATCTCTAGCTTTTATTGTCATTTTTCTGAGTTGATGAAAATTCTTTGAGGAGAGGAGTGCAATGATACGAGCACTGCATATTGAGACTTTGTCACCTCCCTCATTTAGGAGATGGGATCCTTCTTGTAGTGAGCATAGTGTTTTCATTGTTAGCACTTATGCCATGTGTTTAGTTGCTTCTATTTTGGCTAGTGTAATTCTTGTTGGCTCTCTCGGTTGGTCCAAGGGACTTCTCTTTTTGAGCAAGCATGGTGCTTTATCCATTTGGATCTTGTTTCGTAGTAGACGCTTGCACCATTGCTCATTTTTGTGAGAAGGATGGACCTCATTGGCTTTTTGGCTCATTAGCATCGTGGACTTGTTTTATGTGTTTTTATTCTTTTTGTCCACGTGCTGTCCCGAGGAGGAATTTCCGCCGTTGCTCAAATGATGGACCTCGTTCGCCCAAACGAGGTGCGCATCTACGGCGAGGAGAAGTTGTGAGTTGCTTTGATGCTTTTGTTGGTTCTCTTCTTGGTGCTTTCAAGTTAGGTATTCACCGTTTTTTTCGGTTATGGGACTCGTTTCACTTGTCGAGTTGTCCATTTGCGGTGTGCCTCAGGGATTGATCTTCTTGCTTGGACCGTCCATTGCATCTTGTTATCTTGCATACTTCTTTTGTGAGTGTGTCAAGTCTTGGGTTCCCAAGTACATGACTACTGACCCTTTGGGATCCAAGACTTGGGCGCTCTGTTCTTGTCTTTGTAGGTATCTAGACGCTTGTTGGAGAACATGGGATTGATTGGAGTTTTAGTCTTCTGCCTCATCATGTGACTAGAACATTTATTGGTTCTCCATTACATGGCCTCCAAGAGGCATATGCTTTCACAGTTGGCGTCTCCACCTACTTCGTGAGCGATTCTATACCCTTATGCTCTTATATTCATGTTTGATCATAATTGGCATGATGTGCTTATTCATGTGCTCACTAATACCATATTGGCATGCTCTTCATTCAAATACTTTCATGTCATGCCTTTATGTGCATGTTGCTTAAGTATCCATGTACCGTCGTATTTGTTAGATGTTTAAGCTTTGACTTGACTTCATGAGCTAAGTAGAATGTGTGTATTAGAAGTGAAGTATCATCATGACCTTGTGCTCTATAGTATCTATCATGGTTTAATGTTCATATCTTGCTCCTTATGTCCATTCACCATTATTTATACATGATAACATACTTTTGCATGATTTTTGGTTTGTCATGATGTATGCCTACATGATGTGTGCTTGTGTATGGACAGTATGAGCTTGATTATATTTTGGATAGTTCTCTTATGTCATGATGCTATGTTTATTCATGTCTTCTTATCTTTCCTTGTATACATGCTAATATCCATGCTAGCATATGCTTCTGTGACTTTTCCTTGTCACCTGCTATGTGTATGGTTGTGATTCATTGTGATGCATGTATACCTTGATCTTATTCATTTCAGTTATGGCATGAAATAAACTGTATGACATCTTGGTAGCGTTAGTTTGTGCTTTTGCTTAGATATCATGAGATCTGTGGTTAGGTCACAAGCTTCTTCTAGTATTGGGTGACACTAGGCTTGGTGTCCTAGATGCTTTTGATGAGGGCTAGATTGAGCTTGTGTGGGTGTGTGGTCTTATGTGTTCTTTGTCATTAGTACTTGTGTTGCTACTATTGTTGTCATTTGTCAAAGTACTGGTTCCATGTCATATATCATTTACCCCAGTACTAGGACACCAGTCGTTCCTGTGTTTAACCTGCAGGCTGTGAATGAGGGGGAGACTGGTACAACCTTTACGACCGCTCCTTGGTCTTTATGACTACGTCATAGCAACTACGAGCGCGGTATGGACTCTCGGCTGAACTCGACGTGACTACATCACGGTCTCGACTACGACCACGACCTGGACACGACTTTGACCACTCCACCAAGGTCTGGACACATCAACGACCACGGCCAGGACTCACCTACGACCACGTCCTGGACTCGTATTCGACCTCGGCCAAGGCAACACTCATACTCGATCAGGTCTGCGATCACGACTCCCCACCGAGCGACCGTGAGAGAGGTTTGCTCCCTTGTGATCTTTAGTATTTTGCTTCCCATCACTTGGCTTTTCATTGGTTATTTATTCTAGTGGTAGGAAGGGTCCGATTGGTTGGATAGGAGCCAACTCTAGGTGATGCTGTCTCATTCACACCTCTCTTCCAAATGGTTCTCTAGAATTATTTACTACCTAGTTTGAGCTGTGGTTCTCTAGGATTCTCTTCTACCTAGTTTGAACTTTCTTCTTGGCCACTAGAGTCTTGTGCATTGACATAGTGTGCTTTTGCTCCGTGGTATAAGGTTACAGGCTAGAGACCATAAGGATAGAGTGTGCTTAGGAATCACCTTGTTGAGATAGAACCTTCTCTTTCTGCATCTTGTGCTAAATTTCCTGGTTCTTCTCATTTTGCCTTCTCTAGGGGGAGTTGGAGCTTCTCTTTCTATTTTGGGCTATCTTTTAGGGGGAGCTCACCTTTTATGCATTCTTTTGTATCATATTGCATATTATTTACTTGAATGCCTGTACAGTTTTTGGAGCCCTGACTATTATCTTTATGTGTCATAATATCATGTTTTATACCTTGCCATATCTTGTGATAGCTTGATTTATCATACCCTTCTATGTGTTGCTTTGCTCTTGCCATACTAGCCTAATTAAATGTGAACAACTTAAAGTAAAACATGTCTTGTTCAAACTTGTGACTAGTTTGGCTTTAGTGATCCTCTCTTGATTCATGTCATGTCAAATAGGCTAAGTTGAGTCTTGAATCTGTTTTGAGGTTTAGATTGAGCTAATTTAGTTCATTAGTGATGCATGAGTTAAGTTTTAACTCTTTTGTTTTTGAACTAGTTCAAGTAAATGCAAAAAGATCTCTTTTGTGTGAAAAAAACTGATCTCACCAATTCTGTCTCATGAGATGGCTTGCCATTGCACTAGGCATGAACTCAGGGGGAGTTTTGGATGACCAAGATCACCTCCTTAAGCTTATTGCTTGGAGTGATCGCATAAGGCTTGAGATCTAGCACATGGCTATGAAAACAAAAATTCTTGTGAAAAATGGTTGAAACCAATCATGAATTTATGATAAAAGCCAAATGTGCTAATTTTGCTCAACTACAAGTATTCTACAAGTGGTATCCAAAGTGCTACAAGTGATACCTAGTGCTTGAACAAAATGTCTCATTTTTGAGCTTGTAGCTCTCTAAATCAACTCAACTATAGCTTCTTGATTCCGCTTAGAATATTGACATGGCTTGACTCATGTTTGGATACCTTCTTCTAGACTATGATCTTGAGTGACTTGACATGCTAATCAAACCATTTAAATTCAGATTATGACTTGTTTGGCTTGAGCTTGGCAATACATGGTTTGTTATGATCTAGATAGCATTGTCACTTTTTATGGCTTGGTATACCCTTTGTAAAATCACTTATGATAATCTTCATGGCTCTCCTTGCTCCCATTGTTTAAATTGAATCATTTGTAGGCACTCCATTTCATTCATGCTCTATTTTTTTTCTTCCTTGCATCTTGATGACTCTATTGCCAAAAGGGGGAGAAGGATAGAGAAAAAGGCATTAAAATGGGAGAATGCTTGGTCGCCTGGATGGGAGAAGAATAGAAAAAGGCTTTGAGGGGGAGAATGCTTGGTCATTTTGCTATAACAATGGTCATGTGAGCAACTGCTTTTTGGACCATGAGCAAGTTGAACTTTTTGTGTGATTTGGAGCTTTTGTAGAAAATTTGATCTTTGTCTGTTTGCTAAATTTCACTCTATGTCAACATGGTCATGGGTTCCTTCTTCACTTCTTTTAGACCATGTGGGGCTTTTGCATCTTCTTTCCTTTTCATTTCAAAAACAAACTCTTCTTCATGCCTTTTTTCGGTGTTTGTCAATATACTCATCAAGGGGGAGATTGTGAGACCATGTGGAGGTCACCCATGGTTGTGATGAGTAATTGACTCTTAATCTAGGGAGTTTGATTTTGGTTTTTGAGGTTTGAGAGGAGAATGGGTTTCTCTGTTGGTTTCTATTCTCCAGTGAGCACTCGATCTTCTTGCTTCATAGCTTCTATAGCTATCGGAGAAGAATTTTTTATGTTAATACTTGGGGAGGTTTAAAAGCACCATTCACCCCCCCTCTGTTGCCAGTTCGGTCCTACATGGAGACTATCCGATGTAGACGCTCGAGCACTCCATCCCCTACCCTTCGAAGCGGCAGCAGCGGAGCTGGTGACTAGCCGAAGTAGACGCTCGAACACTCCGTCCCCGACCCTTCGAAGTGGCAGCAATGGAGCTGGCGTCTATGTGAAGTAGACGCTCGAGCGCTCCGTCCCCTACCCTTGGAAGTGGCGGTAGCGGAGCTGGCGACTAGCCGAAGTAGATACTCGAGCGCTCCATCCCCTACCCTTCGAAGTGGCGGCAGCGGAGCTGGTAACTAGCTGAAGTAGAGGCTCGAGCGCTCCGTCCTCTACCCTTCGAAGTGGCGGCAGCGGAGCTGGCGACTAGCTGAAGTAGACCCTCGAGCGCTCCGTCTCCTACCCTTCGAAGTGGCGACAACGGAGCTGGTGACTATCCGACTTCACTGTACTTTGTAGAGTACGGTGAGGCGTGCGGCCATCATGCGAACGGGAGCACACCTAGCAGTATCAAATACTTGAGAAGAGTGCACATCTCTTACCTGCTGCATGCTGTGATCGACATGTTCTGTGCTGCCAGCATTTCGTGTGAATTTCTTTGTACTTCATAGAGGTGCTTGGGACAAGTTCTTGATGCTTTATACTCCGAAGAGTGCATGCGAAGGTCGCGCACCTTATTTATACTCCGTAGAGGCGAGCCTCTGTGCGTCTTATTTATACTCCGTAGAGTGCGCGCGGAGGCGAGCCTCCGTGCGTCTTATTTATACTCCATAGAGTACACGCGGAGACCGCGTGACTTATTTTATACACAAGAAGAGTGCGCGTGGAGACCGCGTATCTTATTTTATACTCACGAAGAGTGCGCGCGAAGACCGCGTGTCTTATTTATACTCCGTATAGTGCACGCGGAGGCGTCCCCCCACGCGTCTTATTTTATACTCACGAGGAGTGCGCATGGAGACCGCGTGTCTTATTTTATACTCACGAAGAGTGCATCGAAGACCGCTTGTCTTATTTATACTCCGTAGAGTGCGAGCGGAGGCGAGCCTCCGTGCGTCTTATTTATACTCCGTAGAGTGTGCACGGAGGTGAGCCTCCGTGTGCCTTATTTATACTCCGTAGAGTGCAATGGTGGACTTTATTAATGTCCCGTTTGCACGGGTGAGCAATTACAAAAGAGGCAGGGTACTAACCACTGACCGCTTGAGGACAAAGGCGGTGTTGACCGCTGCTACTGTGGTGAAGCAGGAAGGGAGCCTCTGGTGCTGGGGTGACCGATGCGGGAAGGTGTGCAGATGACTCCGGCTTGGAGAAGCTTCGCGACCTCTGCCTTGGTCGCTTGCTGCCGCTTGGTCGACCTGCGTCGAAGCCTCTGCTCAATTGGGCTGGCCTTCGCCAATGGAGACGCATTGTCTGCCTGCATGTAGGGGCACCCTCTTGACTTGGCCCTCCGGCCGGGGCTTAGGATTCTTGGTGAACCTTGCGGTACGAGCCTCGAGCACCAAGCTCTATGCGCTGGACGAGGTCCTGATCACCAAAGATGGTGATGATACCTTGCGGGCCCGGAAGCTTCATGCATAAGAAGCCATGGTGTGGGACTGCCCTGAAGGAGTTGTGGGTTGGGCGCCCTAGTATGGCGTTGTATGGGTACAGGATGTCGACGACGTCGAAGGTGACGTCTTCGCTGTCGGGACCCCGGATTTCCAAACCGGACCCTTTGTGTATTACAGCACTAGTCCCAGATCAAAGCTAGTGCACACAGTTAAACAGAAATGATTCATAACCAACAACGTCTTATTACAATATTAAAAAGTACTAACTGAAAGGTCTCATTATTACAAATGAGGTTTCAAGACCTCGCACACACGAAACACAGCGGAAGCAAAATAAATTCAGCGGAGACCCATCAATACGCCACAGGCAATTGACTGGGGAAGCTCAATTGCCTGTGGCGTATTGATGGGTCTCCGCTGAATTTATTTTGCTTCCGCTGTGTTTCGTGTGTGCGAGCCCTAGAACTCTTGGAATCCTTCGTCGAATCCACCCGCGAAGTAGTCGTAATCTCCCTCTTGAGCTTCGTATTCTTCTGAGTATTATTTTTGAGTGCAGCATGTGAGTATATAAAGTACTCCGCAAGTCTTGGGAAAAATGCCATAGATGCAAGGCTTAACAAAGGAGGGTTATATGGTTCTTTTGCACAAAGCAATATTTTATTTCAAATACCATTAAGTAATTTCGAAGGCATCATTTTAATCAATTAATTGATTTCACTGAAACTAGTAAGCATTTATAGTGAAGGTTATATCCACCAACACTAGTTAACCAAATTTAACCGATAAAGTTTAAAACAGTGGGTTACATCCACCCACTCTGGCTCCAACTGCTAGGATACACTTCCAAGAGTTCCCTCCACTCTCGAAATTCCAAAACTTTGATTTTAAAACCAAAACCAAAAATCTACCAAGTGAATGCATTCCTTGCCCGCCCTTGACCGTGGGCACGGCTATTCGAATAGTTTGACACTCTGCAGAGGTTGTACAACTTTACCCCCAAGAGATAGATTATCTTAACAGTCACCACGCTTCCTTTAGCATGAGACACAGATAAAATATCACAAAGCCTTATCCTCACTCTAGCCTAGCTAGACACCACCCGCTGAGGTTTCACCGCAGAAGGGTTCCATCTACCCAGTCCGAAGCCCCCTCTTGCGCCCTATGAGTATAGTAAATCCCTGTCCCTCACTGTGAATAACCAGTAAATCCCTGGCACCCACTTTCCACTGGTGGCACCTAAACTACTCTATTATGAGTTAATCAGCTAGGTCGTACCCATATAGACTCGGGGTTGTACGGTAATGCTCAGTCTGGACAATCACAAGCGTCGGTCCTTAATCGACTAGGGTGGAACATTCACTTTACAAGATCTCGTGCTTTCCACACCAATCCCAACTAACCATCCACCCAAGTCTAAACCAACTTTCACATTGTATTTTATTTTTAAAAGAACAATGGCAACACCAGTCACCACTTACTTCTAAATACAATTACCAGTTTAATGATATATGATTTCCCATTTCAAGATTTCAAAAGAATTAAATAGCATGACTAAGCATTATACTACCGTCTAATATTACCAAAGGATTATGTAATTCTCATTATGGAGACAAAGGTTATGCTAGGGTTACAAAGGTACATGGCATTCAAGTTCAATTGAGGACATAACAAGGTTGGATTTAACTAATGCCTTAACACCAAAATTATAGTTCTACGTAAATAGCGATGCACATAAATTTAAAATAATTTAAAAAATTTTCACAAACATGGGTTCAAAATAGTCAAAGGAGACTTGCCTTCTTGCACGCTCTCTGGGTCTTCTTGCTGCGGAGTGGAGAGATCTTCGACAGCGGTGGAATCTGCGCGCGAAAAGACAGAGCAACAAAACAAATAAATACAAACAAAATTCAAATAAAACTAAAAATTCAAATAGAGGCCATATTGGGATAGGTTATGATTTTAGAAGAATTTATAAATTTGAACGGCTTAATTTGGAGTTAAAATGAGGAAGTTATGCTTTTTTAAAGATTTCAGTTTGAATAAATCCAGAAATTATTAAAATTCTAACAGGTGGGGCCCACTGAAGAATTTGCATTTTATTATTTTTCTTTCTCTGAGTCTATGACAGGTGGGACCCACTGGCAGTGAGCCCACTGTGCAGGTCTCTGACATGTGGGACCCCTCTGTCAGTGACCACACAAGCTGCTAGTCACTGACAGGTGGGACCCATCAGGCTCTGGGCCCATCTTGTCAGTGGCTGACGTAGACGTGTGGGGCCCAGGCGCCAGTGGCCAGCGCAGACTGGCGGCCGCTGACGAGTGGGGCCCATCTGTCAGTGCGGAAAAATAAAGGAAAGGCTCAACCTCAGCGTGCGGAGTCGGGGGCTCGAACGCGCGCCGAGGGAGCCGGGGGGGGGGGGGGGGAAGAGTTAGCGTTGCTAGCCAGTCGGTCGCGGAGGCGTTGCCTACCCCTATAGTGTAAGTAATCCCTTTGGGGGGTACCTGCTGGAGGGGGCCGGGCAGAGGTGACCGGAGGCGATGGTGCCGGCGGCGAGGGGTGGCCGGAGTGGTTCGGGTGAAGTCCGAAACGGGGTCCCGGTGCGAAGGTGGATCTGACGGTGGGGTCGGCGAGGCTCGGGGACGAGCGGAGATGGCCGGCGATGGAGGGAGCGGCAGCGCAGCACGGGTACTCCGGTGCGGCGGTGATCCGGCGGCGGGGAGAGGCGGCCGAGGTGTCGGGGAGGTCCGCACGACCACGGGGATTCTCGGGGTGGCGGCGGCGGGCTCTGGGGAAGACCGAGGCGGCGGTGATTGCTCGCTGGAGTACTCGCCGGGGCGCGCATGGGGAGCTCTCGGTGCGGGGCACTCGGGGCTCGGGGAGAGAGGGGAAGAGCGGTGGGAGATGGTGCGGAGAGAGGCGGAGCCAATGGGACTATTTATAGGGGCGGAGGGGAACATAGGCGCGGCAATCGCTCGCCGGTGCTGGCGGCCGGAAAAGGAAGGGGAGGGGAAGGAAAGGAAAGGGGGGGGGGGGCGCGGAAGGAAAAAGGGGCACGGGGTTAGGGGGATCTGGTCGCGGCGGTGCCCGGGGTTTCCAAAGCCGGAGAGGGAGTGGAGGAAAGGCCGGATTGGGCGCGGATTCGGTCGCCGGAGCATGAAAGGAAAGGGGAGGAGAGAAAGGAAGGCGGTGGCGCGAGGAAGGGGAAGGCTCTGACAGGTGGGGCCGGGCGGCAGCGGGAGCGGGGCGCGAGTGGCTGACAGGCGGGCCCGCGGGGCAGTGAGAGGAGAGAGGGAGCGGGGTGGGCGGTGCGGATGAAGCAGCGTGGCCGTGGAGGCGGATCCAATGGCGGGTGCGGTTAAGCGAGATGGGACGGCCGAATGGCGAGCGGGGTGATGCGGCGCGCATCGGGCCGGCCACGCGTCAGCCAGAGAGGAGGGGAAGGCGGAGCCGGCTGACAGGCCGGGCCCGCTTGGCGGAGGGAGAGGGGGAAGGGCGGCCGGGATTTGGCGGGCGGCGACGTGGGCGGTCCTGGGCCATCCACGCGTCGGCTGGAGGGAGGGTTTTGGATTTTTAATTTTATAATTTGATTTTTATTTTCAGAAAAGGCTAGGAAATTAGTTAGGCCTCAGAAAAATATGAAAATACCTCCAAAAATTCCAGCAAAATTCACAGAAGCTTCTGGAGATATTTTGGACTTAATAAAATTATTTCCAACTAATGTTGGTATTTAATTTTCATTCTTTAAATACTTTTTAAATTTTAAAAATAGGTTTTAAACTCCAGCAAATTCAAAAAACCAATCAAAAGCAAAATAAAATCCAAATACTTTAAAATAATTAATTTGAAATTTTTTTCCAGAAAGCAAATTTTGGGATGTTACCCTCGCGTTGTCGCCCTGGACAAAGGAGACTTGTAGGCGTATTTGGCCCAACGCCCTCAGTTGCTGTAACAGCCTAGGTTTTTAATAAAACAAAACTAATTAAAATAATATTAAAATAAAAATAAAAATAAAAATAAAAATAAAAATAAGTATTTTTGTTGCCTAAATTTTATTTTTGATTTTGCCCTGGATTTTCTGTTTTTGAAAAAGCCTGATTTGAAAAGTAATTTAAGTAAAAACCTAAAAATATTATTAAATAAAATAATATTTTGATTTCTATAAAAATCCTATGTCAAATTAATTATTTAGATTTATTTGGCTCTTATTTGGTTTTCTGAGTTTTCTAGGGTTCTAAATTCTATTTTGAAAATAAAAAGTATTTTAGGTATGAAAATATAATACCAACATAAGTTGGAAATAATTTTAATAAGTCCAAAATATTTCTAGAAACTTCTTTGAATTTTTCTAGAATTTTTGGAAGTAATTTGATATTTTTCTGAACATTAGTTGATTTTCTGGTGTTTTATGAAAATCTGAAATCAAAAATTAAAACCTCTCCCCTCCCCTCCGGCCGCCGCATGGACAGCTCGGATTCGTCCACGTCGCCGCCATCCCCGCCTGCCCTCCTTCCCCTCCCGACACGTGTGCGGCCCGATTTCCCCGCGCCCCGGCCCATCTGCTGTCCACCTCTCCCTCGCCCTCCAATCCCCATCCGGCTGCCCGTGTCCCCCTCCCCTCCCTCTTCCGCTAATAGGCCGGGCCCACCTGTCAGGGCCATCTCCCTCCCCCCGCCTTCTTCCTCCTCTCGCACCGCGCCGCCGCCACAATCAACCCCCACCTTCCCGGTCACTCCCCTTGCCCGTGCATGCGCCACCCCCTCCCGAGTGCCCCACCGCCGTCGCGCCGCCGCCGCTTCTCCCTCGTCAAGCTCCGCGACAAGGCGAGCCCGCCTCCCCTCGGCCTCCTCTCTCCGTTCCCGCCCTCGCCGCCGGCCACCGTCCACCGGAGTGTCGACGTGATCCCCGGGCCCGAGCGCCGCCCGAGCCGGCTTGGCCACGTCAGCAGCCGGAGCTGACGTGGGTGCCATGTGGCACCACATCCCCAGCCACGTCGGCTCCCCTCTCCCCATCAGCGCCACGCAAGCCAGGCCCCACCCCCGTGCCACCTCAGATCCACCCCCGGTCCATGGACTTAGTCCACAAGGACCAGGGCCCACTGTCAACCCCTTCCCCCTATTTTCCAGTGGAAAAATAATTCGGCCAAAATAAAAATCCAAGGGCTGACACAATGCTGATGTCATAAATCAATTTCCTTTAGAAAATAATTTCAAAAATCCAGATTTTTCATTTTCTCTGATTTTAAACTTCCGACAGCCCGTTCTTCTTCATCCTAACTCCGATTGAGCGCATTCAAATTTCTAAATTCATCAAAAATTCCCCTCTATAAATTTCTGGCCTAAATTCAAATATTTGAAGTTAATTTGAATTTATGTTGAATTTATTTGGGTTATTTTCACGTGTAGAGTTTGACAATTCGGGAAAATTCTTCGACGAAGATTTGCACCAGTTTGAAGAGCAAGGCAAGTCACAATCCTTGACCATGTTGATCCCAGATTTTGAAACAAAATTATGTTGTTTTAAATTATTCTGCATGCATATTTTTATTCAATGTATTTCAATTCAGTTTTAAATTTAGTTATTGCCTATTTGTTATCACCTCCATTGACATTGAAATTACCTTATACCTTGTCACCTTAGATTAAAACTTTAGTTGGTACACTAGTATGGCTAGAGACTTTATGGATAGCAAATGCTTAGTCCTGCTTATAAACAGTTATGGGTTGGGATACTTTTCACATAAAATGATGAGCTTTTCACATGAAATGATAAGCTTTTTGAATATATTCTTGATTTTGGTGAGTTAAGGAAGTTTATGAAATATTTTGAAAACAAAATATAAAACTGGTTTAGACTTAGGCAATTGGCTAGTTGGTGGGTGCAAGCATGCTTTGTAGGTTGTAGTCACAGGGTTGACTGTCGTGCACAGGGGTTTGTGGTTGGGCCTAAGTCAATTAAGGACCAATCTGTGAGCTACTATTGCAAAGCCCTATCGTACTACCACATGGCTGGTATGGGACAGCCCTGGCTGAATAATTTGTGAAGTCCCAACTTGAGTCAAGTTGTAGGTTGAAAGTGAGCGTGGTTGGTGCCATAAGAAGTCTCACTTGAGGGAGCGTGGTTAAGCCATGTGAAGTCTCTCTCAGGCTCAAGAGGGGGTCCCGGTCTGGTGGATTCCTTACTGGGGTGAAACCTTAGAGTTGGCTTGGCCAGGTTGAAGGCTTTGCATTGTAAAGGCCTTGTCACGACTCCTTGCCGCACACCTAAGGAAGTGTGTAATCGCGTGGCAATCCGGGATGATCGTGTCTTGTGGGTAAAGCTGTACAACCTCTGCAGAGTGTATAATCTATCCTGGATTGCCGTGCCCACGGTCATGGGCATGCTGAGTAAAAGTTTTTCATGGATTAGACTTTGTGTTTTCAAAAATGATTTTCGAAAACCTTATGGATGGACAGAATCCATGAGAGAATGAAAACCTTGTGGGTGGATGGAACCCATGAGAGATTGGAAGCTTGTGGATGGATGGAATCCACGAGTGTTTGGAAACGTGTCGGTGGATGGAATCCATACGTGATCTTTTGGAAAAAATGGTCCGGGTGGGATGCCCAAGGATAGGTTGGTGTTTAGTCAGAGCCTACACTGACGGTATTATTTTCAATTACAAGTTATGTTTTTACTTACTGTATTAAATTCAACAATTTCAATCTATTTACTGTATTTCCTTAAATGCTGTTTTGTGCAAACTAACCGTATAAGCCTTCCAATGAAGCCTTTATCATTATGTTGCATTTCTCCATGTGATTTGTGGAGTACAAGTTTGTATTCACCTTGCAATCTGCATACAGAGGAGGATGCCTTCGACAACAGAGATGACCAGGACGAACAGGATGCATCTTACTGTCGTTTGCCTGTGGGCAGGCTTGGGCTTCGCTTCTCTTCAGTTTGCTTTCGCGGTTATTTGCTTTATTTATCTTTGCCAATGGGCATTGATCTGAGACTTGTCCATAAGGCCGTATCCTTTATTTAATAAAGTTGGTCATTTGTGCTTGATATGTATCTTTGTTGTACTATGTGCATTAGCTAATCCTGGACTAGTGTGATTTATATAGAGGATCTAGGAGTTGTTGCTCTGGGTTCCGACAGTTGCTGACCCCTGAAGCCCTGTAATGGGATTCCCGAGGGACCCAAGCGACTCCGGGGGATCGCCATCTGGTCGAAGGCTGCCACGAACAGGACGTTCGCGGAGCTTCCTCCATCGACCAGGACGCGTTTGACGTCGCATCCTGCAATAGCGGCCTGGATGACCAGGGGATCTTGGTGGGGGAACTCCACGCACTCAGCATTCGCGAGCGTGAAGGTAACTTTGTGCTGCGCCCACTCCGGCGGGGCTTGCGCCGGGTACGCTGCCACATGGTGTAGCCTCCGTGCATAGGCCTTCCGGAGATGACGTTTATAATTCGGTGCTGGGCTCCCTCCGGGGCCTGAATTCTCAAGGGTCCTTCCGGGGGTTGCAGCACGAGGGCTTGAATCCGCAAGGGGCCCTCTTGGGGCTACTGCCCGTGGGCTTGAATCCGCATGAGGCCCCGCTTCCAGGGTTCTATCCCTGGCGACGCTCTGACGGAGCACCGCAATGGCGGTGCATGCCTGCGTGTTGTGGCCACCTTGCTCTCGGAGGCGTCTTTCGAAGACTCTTTCTTGCGCTTGCCCTTCGAGGAGTCTTCCTTCTTTGATGAGTCTTCGTTCTTTGATGAGTCCTCCGCTTGATTAGTGTTGGAGTCATCGCCCTTGCACCGACGTGCGTCCTCCTCCGCCCTTGCATACTCTTCCATCTTATCGAAGAGCTTCACGACCGTCTTGATCGGCTTACGCGTGTTGTACTCGTCCAACGGCCCCGGGCGGAGGCCTTGTATCGCTGCGTTGATAATGGTCGTCTCGTTGACTTCCTTGACCTGGCAGCGGACTTTAGCGAAGCGCTTGAAGTACTCTCGGAGCTTCTCCGAGGGTTTTTGCTTAACGGCGAAGAGCTGATCCGTGTTGACGCGCTCGACGTAGTTCCCGTAGAAGTTATTGTAGAGGCGGTCGCGTATTTGCTCCCACGCGTAGATGGAGTTTGGCTCTATGGTGAAGAACCAAGAAAGCGCCACTCCCTACAGCGCGAGGGGGAGCCCCTTCGCTTTGGTGGTGTTGTCCCCGCCTGCAGCTTCGATTGCATCTTATTTATACTCCGTAAAGTGCGCACGGAGGTATACCTCGACGCTGCGTCCTATTTATACTCTGTAGGGTGCGCACGAAGGTATGCCTCGATGCTGCGTCTTATTTATAGTCCGTAGAGTGCGCACAGAGGTATGCCTCGACGCTGCGTCTTATTTATACTCCGTAGAGTGCGCACAGAGGTATGCCTCAACGTTGCGTCTTATTTATACTCCATAGAGTTCACACGGAGGTATGCTTTGACGCGGCGTCTTATTTATACTCCGTAGAGTGCGCACGGAGGTATGCCTCGACGTGGCGTCTTATTTATACTCCGTAGAGTGCGCACGGAGGTATGCCTCGACGTTGCATCTTATTTATACTCCGTAGAGTGCGCACGGTGGTATGCTTCGACGTTGCATCTTATTTATACTCCGTAGAGTGCGCATGGAGGTATGCCTCCATGCTGCGTCTTATTTATACTCCGTAGAATGCGCACGGAGGTATGCCTCCACGCTGCGTCTTATTTGTACTCCGTAGAGTGCGCACGGAGGTATGCCTCCATGTTGCGTCTTATTTATACTCCGTAGAGTGCGCACGGAGGTATGCCTCCACGCTGTGTCTTATTTATACTCTGTAGAGTGCGCAGGGAGGTATGCCTCCACGCTGTGTCTTATTTATACTCCGTAGAGTGCGCACGGAGGTATGCCTCCACGCCGCGTCTTATTTATACTCCGTAGAGTGCGCACGGAGGTATGCCTCCATGCTGCATCTTATTTATACTCCGTAGAGTGTGCACGGAGCTATGCCTCCACACTGCATCTTATTTATACTCCGTAGAGTGTGCACGGAGCTATGCCTCCACACTGCGTCTTATTTATACTCTGTAGAGTGCACACAGAGGTATGCCTCCACGCTGCGTCTTATTTATACTCCGTAGAGTGCGCACGGAGGTATGCCTCGACGCTGCGTCTTATTTATACTCCGTAAGTGCGCACGAAGGTATGCCTCCACGCTGTGTATTATTTATACTCCGTAGAGTGCGCACGGAGGTATGCCTCGACGCTGCATCTTATTTATACTCCGTAGAGTGCGCACGGAGGTATGCGTCGACGCTGCATCTTATTTATACTCCGTAGAGTGAGCACGAAGGTATGCCTCGATGCTGCGTCTTATTTATACTCCGTAGAGTGCGCACGGAGGTATGCCTGGATGCTGCGTCTTATTTATACTCCGTAGAGTTCGCAAGGAGGTATGCCTTGACGCTGCGTCTTATTTATACTCCGTAGAGTGCGCACGGAGGTATGCCTCCACGTTGCGTCTTATTTATACTCCGTAGAGTGTGCGTGGAGGCGTCCCCATGCTGCGTCTTATTTATACTCCGTAGAGTGCGTGCGGAGGTGGACCTCGACGCTACGTCTTATTTATACTCCGTAGAGTGCGTGCGGAGGTGGACCTCGTCGCTACGTCTTATTTATACTCCGTAGAGTGCGCACAGAGGTATGCCTCGACGCTGCGTCTTATTTATACTCCGTAGAGTGCGTGCGGAGGCGGATCTCGATGCTACGTCTTATTTATACTCCGTAGAGTGCACACACAGGTATGCCTCGACGCTGCATCTTATTTATTATCCGTAGACTGCGTGCGGAGGCGGACCTCAACGAAAGTTTGGCAGACGAACGACTTTATTAATATCCCGTTTGCGCGGGCAAGCGTCTTACACTGGGCAAGGTTCCGAGGTCGCTACATGGTTTCCTTTGGTCCTAAACGTAGTATCGCCGTAGCCTATCTGCGTTCCATGTGTGGCAAAGCGTCTACCCTTCCAGTGTGGCGAGGCGATAGGTTCCCCGCTGTAGAGTTGCCGCAACGATGTACTGGCCTTCCCACTTGGACTCCAGCTTGCCGACCGTTTCCGCATGAAGTGCCATTTTGAGGATGAGGTCCCCAAGCTAAAATCCTCGTGGGTATGTGGAGCGACCGCGCGTGCGGACCATTTGCCGTGCGTACTTTGTGACGTGCTGGGTTGCACAAACTCGTTCTCCATCGGGGAGGTCCAGGGACAACCGACGCTCCTCCTCTGGTGCTTGGACGAGGACTCTTCTCGAGTCGGCCTTCATTTCCTCAGGCGTCATCACCTCATCGCCGAAGAGAAGTTTGAACGGCGTGAATCCCGTCGGGCGTGTCACCATTGTCCAGAGAGACCAGAGGACGCAGCGGAGCTCGGTTGGCTATTTGCCCTTTGGCAGCCCGACGAGATGCTTCTTGACCCCCGCGGAGATGGCACCCTTCGCCCGCTCCACCTCTCCGTTAGACTGTGGGTGCCCGACTGAAGCGAACCGAAGCGCGATACCCATGCTGTCGTAGAACTCCCTGAACGGGGCGAAGTCGAACTGCAGGACGTTATCGATAGTGATCTCCCTGGGCACCCCGAAGCGACATATGATGTTCTGCCAAAGAAAACGCTGCATGGCCGCTGAGGTAATCTTAGCTAGAGCCACAGCCTATGGCCACTTGGAGAAATATTCCAAGGCGACCACTACGAACCGCAAGTCTCCTGGTGCCCGTGGAAGCGGTCCCACAACATCGATGCCCCACCGCGCCAGCGGCCATACTAGCGTAATGGGGTTGAGGCTTGTGGGGGGCCTGCGAGTGACCCGCCCCATCCATTGGCAGCGTTGACATCGGCGCACGAGGTCTTGGGCGTCGGCAACGGCGGTTGGCCAGCAAAAGCCTTGCCTGAATGCCTTGCCGACTAGCGACCTCGGTGCGAGGTGCGAGCCACAGAGTCCAGCGTGAATTTCCGTGAGGAGGTGCTTTCCCTCTTCGCACGAAAGACACCGCAGTAGCGGTGCGCAGACTCCTTTCTTGTAGAGCACCCCGTCGAGCACCTGGAAGGACCTGGTGCGATACTGCAGGTACCGGAGCTCGACGGTGTCATCCGGCTCCGTGATGCCCTGCAAGAAACTGAAGATGGGTTCCCGCCAGTCACCCTGCTGGGTAATCTGGTGGACGAGGGCTGCGTCGCGGTTGTCCTACGCGATGGCCGCCGCTGGCAGGACCTCATAGAATGCCCCCTCGGGAGCTGGGAGTTGTTGGCTGGCGGCCTTCGCAAGAACATCGGCTTGCTCGTTGTCCGCCCGAGAGATGGCCTTGACCGTGACACCCAAGAAGTGTTGCTCCTTCGCTCTTACGGCTGCTAGGTACTTGGCCAACTCAGGGGTCCTTGGCCTGGTATGACTTGTCTACGTGGCCTGCCACCAGACGCGAGTCAGTGCGGACAAGGACGCGCCGCGCGCCAAGCGCTTTAAGCTTCACAAGGCCGAAGAGTAGCGCCTCGTACTCAACCGTGTTGTTAGTGGTGGGAAATGCGAGACGCGCTGAGTATAACAGACGGTGTCCCTCTGGTGTGGTAATCACTGCACCAACGCCTGCGCCGGCAACGCCGTAGGCTCCATCGGTGTTGAGCATCCACACCGGGTCCTCCGGCTTCTGGTTGGGCTTGGCCGGCAGAGTCCACTCCACGAGGAAGTCCGCAAGGACTTGGGAGTTTATCGCTGTTCACGAGGCATATGTTAAGGAGAACGGGGTGAGCTCAGCTGCCCACTTGCCAATGCGCCCTATGGACTCCTTATTGTGCAGCATCTCCGCCAAGGGGAACAGGACAACACCGTGATTGGATGGGCTAGGAAATAGTGTCAGAGCTTCCTCGAGGCCATTACCAGCGCATAGGCGAGCTTCTCGAACTCCGTATACCGCGTCTTGGCGCCTTGAAGGGCTTCGGAGACGAAATATACGGGACGCTGAAGGGCGCCCTCCTGAAGGACGAGGATGGTGCTAACCGCTGTCGCCGAGGCGGCAAGGTAAAGCAGGAGAGGGGCCTCTGGTGCCGGAGCAACCAAAGTGGGGAGGCTTGTGAGATGTCTCTTGAGGTCATCGAAGGCCTTCGCACAGTCGTCGTCCCAATGAAAATCGTCACAACCGCGAAGAGTCTTGAAAAATGGCAGGCCCCGCTCCGCTGCCCTAGACAGGAAGCGGCTCAATGTGGCCAGCAAGCCTATGGACCTCCCTTGTCATCTTGGGTGGCTCCATAGCAAGGATTGCGTTGACTTTATTGGGGTTCGCCTGGATGCCTCGTCTGGACACAAGGAAACCCAAGAGCTTGCAAGCTGAAGACACACTTGTCCGGGTTGAGGTTGATGCCCGCCTTCCTGAGGTTGTCAAAGGTCTCCTGGAGATCCTGACCGTGAGAGGCGAGCTGTCTGGTTTTGACAACAACGTCGTCGACATAAGCCTCCACATTCCTCCCAAGCTGAGCGGACAGCGCTAGCGCGATGAGGCGGGTGAAAGTTGCACTCGCATTCTTCAAACCGAAGGGCATCCTGACGAAGTAGTACGTCCCAATCGGCGTAATGAAGCTGATCTTGTCCTCGTCGCCCCTGGCCTTGTGGATCTGGTGGTAGCCAGAGTAGGCGTCCAAGAAGATCATGAGCTCACACCCCGCAGTGGCATCGACCAGTTGATCTATGCGCGGCAAGGGGTAGTCGTCCTTCGGGCATGCCTTGTTGAGGGCAGTGAAGTCGATGCACATACACTAGGCGCCACTTGCCTTCTTCACCAACACCGGGTTGACAAGCCAATCCGGGTGTTGGACTTCGCGAATGACCCGGCCTGGAGAAGCTTCTCTACCTCCACCTTGGCCGCTTGCTGCCGGTCCATGGACATACGCCGAAGCTTCTGCTTGACCGGTTTGGCATCAGGGCGGACCACTAGGTTGTGCTCGATGAGGACGCGGTCCACGCCTTTGATGTCCTCCGGGGACCACGCAAAGACATCCACGTTGCTCTGGAGAACCTGGAGCAAGTCCTGCTCCACATCCAGAGGGAGACCCTCGCCGATGGACACGAACTGCCCTTCAGCTTGGAGAGGCACCTTCTTGACTCCGCCCTCCGACCGAGGCTTAGGCGTCCATCCTGGAGCCGACGGCATGTCCGCCTTTAGCTTGTCGGTGAGGACATGCACCTTGCGATGCAGGCTCCTGGCGCCAGCTTCCACGCGCCGGGCGAGGTCCTGGTCACCAAAGATGGTGATGACACCCCGCAGAGCCGGGAGCTTCATACACAACAAGCCGTGGTGCGGGACCACCCCGAAGGAGTTGATCAGAGGGCGGCCTAGTATGGCGTTGTACGGGTGCGGGGTGTCCACAATGTCGAAGACGACGTCCTCGCAACTGGCATTATAGCCCTGACAAAAGGAGACTCGGAGACATACCAGACCCAAGGCCTTCAACGGCTGGCCTTCGAACTTTGGAGCGGGATCCCTGACGGTCCCAAACGGCCCCGAGGAATCCCCATGCGGTTGAGGGCTTCCGCAAACAGAATGTTTGCGGAGCTGCCCCCATCGATGAGGACGCGCCTAATGTCACAACCTGCAATGTCGGCCTGGATGACCAGGGGATCTTGGTGGGGGAACTCTACGCCCCGGGCGTCGGCTATCGTGAAGGTGATTTTGCGGTGTACTGTTCCTGGAGGTGGTTGCGCCAAGGAGGTCCCCGGCGAGGACCCTCCGAAGATGATGTTAATGACTCAGCATTGGGCCCTGTCTGGGGCCCAGCCCCCTGTGGCTGCCGCACGTTGGCCAACACGAGGAGCGGCACTTCCGAGGCCCGAGCCGTTTTGGTTGCTTGCTGTAGCACCACAACTGCGGAGCATGCCCGCGTGAGGTGGTCACCATAGCCGTGCACTTTGCACCACCTGCCGTAGTCCTGGATTTCTTGCTCCGCGCGCGGTCTTTCGTCGTGCGCCCTCCCGCGCCCCCATCCCTGGCCTCCCCGGCTCTTCCCACGGAACGCGGGAGGAGGGTCCCGGGGAGCGTCCTCTACGCCGAGGATATGACGAGCTTTGTGGGGTTGGTGCTGGTTGCGCTTGGGCTTATGCCTACCGCTTGACGAATTCTCATGCACCCCGACGTCACTGTGGCCAGGGGGCCTCCCGCAGACCTTTGCTTGCGCTTTCCTTTGGGGGGATCGTCCTTCGCGCTCCCCTATTGCAACAACCCCTCCGCCTGAATGAGGTCGGGGTCGTCGCCCTTGCGTCTCCGCGCATCCTCCTCCGCCTGCACGCACTCTTCCATCTTGTCGAAGAGCTTCGCCACCGTCTTGATTGGCTTTCGCGCGTTGTACTCGGCCAGCGGCCCTAGGCGAAGGCCCTGTACCACTGTGTTGATGATTGTTGTCTCGTTGACATCCTTGACCTGGCAGTGGACCTTCGCGAAGCGCTTGAAGTACTCCCGGAGCTTCTCCGTGGGTTTTTGCTTGACCGCGAAGAGCTGATCCGCGTCGACGCGTTTGACATAGTTCCCTTGGAAGTTGTTGTAGAGGCGGTCGCGGATCTGCTCCCATGCGTAGATAGAGTTTGGCTCGATGGTGAAAAACCAAGAGAGCGCCACCCCTTGTAACGCAAGGGGGAGTCCCTTCGCCTTTGTGGTGTCGTCTCCGCCGGCAGCTTCAATGGCGGTCTCGTACACACGCACGAACTCCCGAGGGTCCGTGTTGCCTTTGTACGACCCAACGGCGCTGGGGAACTTGAAGTTTTCCGGCCATACCGCCTGCTGCAGGCCCGCGGAGAGTGGGGACTCTGGGTTCACGCGTCGTAGCAAGACGCAGCTGGACGTGGGGGCGTCGCGGCTATCCTCCCGTTCTGGCGTGGGCTCTGCCGGTCGGGTCTGCTGGCTCTGAGCCTCTTGCATATCCTGCACGGCTCCCCGGAGATCAGCCAACTCCCGCTGGAGCGTGCCGATGGCCATCAGCAAGGTGTTCTCCGTCGTTGGCGTGGCCGAGGCCATCGGCGCACCTGGTCGTGCTACTCGGACAGCAGCGACCACGGCCTGCGCCCCCGGGTTGTCCGATGCGCCGGCACGGTAGACCCCAGAGTCAGCGACTGGGCCGGCATTGCCGCCAGAACCGCTCGCCGCTTCTGCACCAGGCGTAGGGGCGGCGGTCGAGCCGACTTGGGCATCGACGTTGCTGCTCCCGACTACCTGGTCGATGCTGCCGGTGTCGACCGTCGCGCCGGCGGCGGGGACAATCATCGCGCACGAGGCGGTGCCGGCCATCGCGCCAGCGGAGGCGAGGTCGATCGTCACGCCCTGAGCGTCGACGTTCGTGGCTGCCGCACCCGTGTCGCCATCCATGCTCGCTACTGCCGACGCCGAAGCCCTGGTGGTGACGCGGGACTCCGTCGCGCTCCCCTTCTTGTTCTTCGCCGCCGACGATGGAGCTTTCTTTGGTGCCATCCTTCGGATCTTGAGGCTTGCTCTTGTCCTCCCCACGGACGACGCCAACTGTTGTGGTTACAGACCAAACAGAGAGAGAGGTATGGTAGTTGAGTGTTAGGTGAGCAATGCTTAGGGTTTCTCCCATAGCCTGTATCATATATATATTCACATGGGGAGTGTTTTTACAACTTTGCCCTTACACCTAAGTAATCCCCTCAAGGGTATTTATTGCATTATATGTGTCCCATATTGGGCTTTACAGCCTTCTAACAGGCCGGCTGGGCTTAGGTGGGGGCCACCCCTACAACATACACCAAGCCATAGAATGTGAAAGTGCTATCTAGATCATGACAAACCATATATTACCAAGCAAAAACCAAATAAGCCATGATCTGAAATTAGATAGATTGTTTAATATGTCAAGTTACTCAAGATCATAGCCTAGTTAAAGGTATCCAAACATGAGTCAAGCCATGTCAATATTCTTAATGGAACCAAGATGCTATCATCGTGTCAATTTAGAGTGTTATAAGTTCAAAAATGAGACATTTGTTCAAGTTGTTGATATCAATTATAGTTGAGCAAATTTAGCACATTTGGCATTTTTAGAAATCCATGGTTGTCTTCAGCCATTTTTTTCATAAGATTTTGTTTTCTTAGTCATGTGCTAGATCTCAAGCCTTATGCACCCACTCCAAGCAAGAAGCTTAAGGAAATAATCTTGGTCATCTAAAACTCCCCTAAGTTCATGCCTAGTGCAATGGCAAGCCGTCCCATGAGAGAGGATTGGTGAGATCAGTTTTTTGCACAAAAGAGATCCTTTGCATTTTCTTGACACTACTACAGAAAAGGACATCACAGACGGTTCAAAAACGTCATCACAGATGGTTTTCTGAACCGTCTGAATTTATGGGTCAGTGATAATCCAGGTTATCACAGACGGTTCGACAACCGTCTGTGATATATCAATGGAGTGGAGACAAGAGACTGCGCGAGAGCGGACTCCGCAGACCTAGCTGCGGGTATTTAAAGATGAGCTATCACAGACGGTTCCTTAAACGAACCGTCTGTGATAGAGGTATCACAGACGGTTCTATCGATATAACCGTATGTGATATGCATATTATCACAGACGGTTCTATATATATAACCATCTGTGATATCCATATTATCACAGACGGTTATATCGATAGAACCGTCTGTGATAATCCTTCACAGACGGTTTACACTACAAACCGTCTGTGATAGTTACATGGGTGAACTGTTTCGTCAGGCGCATGACTGCCAATTCAAAGCATAGCATAGCATCCGAGACACATCCGAGGCCTGCTACTGTGTCTTGAGGAATGCCAAGAGCTGGTCTTCAGATGTGGCTTGAGCCACATCTGAAGACCAGCTCTTGGCATTCCTCAAGACACAGCAGCAGGACTCGGATGTGCCTCGGATGCTATGCTATGCTTCGAATTGGCAGTCATGCGCCTGACGAAACAGTTCATCTTTCCCGACAAAATTCAAGGCACTTTTATTACAAAAGTGCAAAAAAAAAGACATTCCCATATTCTTCGGTGAGCAGCCGACATAGCCGACTTCTTCGTTGAGTGACTATCCATCTGCTTCTTCCCACTTCTTTTCTTCATCTCTGGTCTCTGGATCACGTATCCAGAGACCAGAGATGAAGAAAAGAAGTGGGAAGAAGCAGATGGATAGTCGCTCAGTGAAGAAGTCGGCTATGTCGGCTGCTCACCGAAGAATCTGAGAATGTCTTTTTTTTTGAACTTTTGTAATAAAATTGCCTTGAATTTTGCAGGAAAAAGAAGGATTGTTGGAGTGGTCGACATCACATCTCGGCAGTAGTCGGCATCGTCGAGGAACATGCAAATATAGAGGCAAGCACGACAACACATTTAGATCTATTACAGGAGAACAAGCTAGTGAACTCTTCATGGAACGACGGTGCGGGTGAAAAAGACACACTTACCACACTTACAGCTATACATGCTCACAGTGGATGAACTCACGCGTGACTAGTACAGGTGGAAAGGTAGATGGGGCGTTATTTATAAGGGCCGAGCAGAGGGAGGAACTGCTGCCTGCCATTCGATGTGGATAGAATGGACGGGTGAGATCGAAATCCTGGGTATACGCCAATTATTGGTGACACGTGATTATCACATGCCAATTATTGGTGATATGTGATTATCACAGACGGTTATTAACGCGAACCGTCTGTGATATTTATATCACAGACGGTTATTAATACGAGCCGTCTGTGATGTTTCAGTTTTCACAGACGGTTCGTATTACTAACCGTCTGTGAAAGTTCACAGACAGTTATTAACACGAACCGTCTGTGATCTCTAAAATTATCACAGACGGTTCTAAGTTTAAAAACCGTCTGTGATAATCTTATCACAGACGGTTTTTTTATAAAAAACCGTCTGTCATAAGCTTTATGTCAGAACGCTTCGTGTTTCGATCGTCTAATTAACGTCTCTCGATCGTTATACGAAGCGTCTATATCATTAATGTTTGGGTATACGAACCGTCTGTGCTAAAGGTTAAATATGCGCGCCTAATCCAGGTCTCTTCTACGTACGTACAATATGGCTTCTACTATTCTTGTGATCATCTCCTTCCTCTCATCTGTTCATCAAGAATTGTTTGGTCGGAACTTTACATAGGCGGCCAGCAATTTGCATCTGGAGCAGCTTCTCCGCACACGCCCTGCTCTCCTTCCCCGACTTTCTTGCATCCGTCAGCTCGACCTGATCATCCGCCGTTGACGGAGGCGTCTCGCTGCCGCTCAAGAAAGGGAAACAGCCCTTACCCTGGTTGTTCTCCACAATGTGCGCAAAGCGGAAGAAGCTCTACACGCATTGGAGATACTGATGGATAGCCTTGCCGATCAAGCAGAAACGGCAGATTCTGAGGAATCTTTTCATGCTATCCTCTACGACATTATGGGCTATGCTACTGATTATTTGCCCAGGCCGGAGGAGGAAGTGCTGAGGACAAGGACAATCTTAACGGCGTTCGAGAAGTCAGTGGCTGATCCTCCAAGTACCAAAGTCGAAGAAGAAGCGTACGAAGCCCAAAAGATTACAATCTCGGAAACTCTTTACCTGTGCGACTTTTGTAATAAATTTGCCTCTAAATGAAATTAATAAATTTGTTTTTAATTTGTGATCTCTTGTCTCAATAGTTCTGTAGTAAAGTTATTAGAAGCAATGTGTACTTATATATTAACCTCTGCTCATGAACAGAATATGACGGAGAAAGGGACATCACAGACGGTTCTTGTCAAAAACCGTCTGTGAACATTCACAGACGGTTTCTTAAGAAGAACCGTCTGTGATAGTCTAAACAACACAGACGGGTTTTTATTAAAAATCGTCTGTGATAATCACAGACGGTTCATCAGTAAGGACCGTCTGTGATACTCGGCCACTAACACAGACGGTGTCCAAATTAAAACCGTCTGTGATGTAGCCGTCCAGTATAGCCTCTTTTGTAGTAGTGTGACTTAGTTCAAGAACAAAGAGTTAATACTAACTCATGCTTCACTAAAGAACTAGTATAGCTCAATCTAAAGCTCAATCCAGACTAAAGATCCAACTCAGCTTATTTGATATGGCATGAATCATAAGAGGATAACTAGAGCCAAACTAGTTACAAGATCTAACAAGACATGATTTAGTTCAAATTGTTCACATTTACTTAAGCTAGCATGGTAAAGAGTAGGCTACACATAGAAAGTCATGATAAATCTAGCAACCTAGCACAATGTATGGCAAGATGTAATGCAATCTTATCATGTCAAATAGGGATAATAATTAAGGCTCCATGCAATTATATTACAATGCACAATGCTGAAATTAAAGTGCCATAAGATGTAATAAAGAGAAAATCCAGCTTTCCCTCACCATGAGAAGCAATTTGGTTCAAGTTGAGTTATTTTAGCATTAAATTCTTAGAAAACTCAAATGAACTCCCCCTAAACTAAAACAATACCCAAGAGGAAGAAAGTATGGATAGATAGAAGAAATGGCAGTACTTAAAGCATAGACAAGATGCATATAATACTATGTCTCAGACTGGCTCTCATCTACCCCATATGACTCTAGAACTATCAGCTAGTTTTCTAACACACTGAGGAGTAAACACGTTCCCTGTCTACGCAAGGGGGCCCAACCCTTGTTAGACCTACAAGAAGTGAGTAAACTCAACCTAGTGAGAAGAGAAATAACTAATAAGCAGCATCCTAAGATCATAAGATGAGAGAAAGATGTCTAAGCAACTGAGATAGAGAACCACTCATGTCTATATGCACCCAATGAGATGCAACAGGATGAAACGAAAGCATATGAATAATATAATACATATAAGGACAAACCACTCCAAGTTCTCCCCGCAAGATCGAAAACCTCGAGCTATCTAAAGGCTTGGTAAAAATGCCAGCCAAGTAGTGGTCACTCTCCACAAACTGAAGCACTATGTCACCCTTCTCCACATGGTCTCTAAGGAAATGATATCTGATATCATGTGCTTGGTCCTGAAGTGCAGCACTGGGTTCTTGGCAATGTTAATGGTAGAAGTGTTATCACAGAAGAGAGGAACACTTTCTGTGACTAACCCAAAGTCCCGCAAGGTC
This sequence comes from Dendrocalamus latiflorus, assembly GCA_017311315.1. Taxonomy (NCBI): domain Eukaryota; kingdom Viridiplantae; phylum Streptophyta; class Magnoliopsida; order Poales; family Poaceae; genus Dendrocalamus; species Dendrocalamus latiflorus. Next base: position 18,800,309 of record CM029678.1, read on the forward strand.
GATACTATCCAAAACACCTGACTACAGCAACTAGCGACTGCAACATACTCGGCCTCTGTGGTGGACTGTGCAATACTAGACTGCTTCCTAGAAGACCAGGAAATAAGAGAGTGCCAATGAATTAGCAAGTGCCAGAAGTACTCTTTCTATCTATCCTACAGCCAACAAAAGTCTGCATTAGAGAAGGCTCTAAGGGACAGACAAGAAGCTAAAGAGTGCCAGATACCATAGTCTAGAGTAGCTCGAAGGTACCTGAAAATGCGCTTCACCACTTGGCGGTGAGAGACACAAGGAGAAGCTTGAAATCGAGCGCACAAACACATGATGAAATGTATGTCTGGTCTCAAGGTAGTGAGATACAAGAGAGAGCCAATCATGCTGATGTACTCCTTCTAATCTACTGGCTCTCCATCCTCATCTGGATAGAGTGAAGTTGATGAAGCCATCACAGATGACATTGGCTTGCCATCACTCATGTCAAAGTGTCTCAGGAGGTCTTGAGTGTATTTGCCTTAATGCAAGAAAGTACCCTCTCGAGTCTGCTTGATCTGGAAGCCAAGAAAGAAGCTCAACTCGTCCATCATGCTCATCTCAAATTTTGTGCTCATGACATTAGCGAACTGTGAAACCTGAACCTGAGCATGAGAAGAGCCACCAAAAATAATGTCATCCACATAAATCTGGATGAGTAGAAAGTCATTGCCATGCTTGCGAATGAATAAGATCTTGTCTACCTTACCCATCTCAAACCTATGACTCAACAAATAGGACTTATGCCTCTCATACCAAGCTTTAGGGGCTTTCTTAAGTCCATACAGGGCCTTGGAAAGCTTGTAGACTTGGTTTGGGTATTTCGGGTTCTCGAAACCTGGAGGCTGTCTAACATAAACCTCTTCGTCAATATACCCATTGAGGAAAGCACTCTTGACATCCATCTGATACATCTTGAAGCTCTTAGACGTTGCGAAAGCAAGCAAAATTCTAATGGCCCCTAGCCTAGCTACAGGGCGAAAGTCTCCTCAAAATCTAAACCCTCAACCTGGAAGAAACCCCGAGCTACCAGTCTAGCCTTGTTTTGAATGCTACCCCATCCTCACTCTGCTTGTTCTTAAAAACCCACTTGGTTCCTATGACATTATACCACTAGGGGCTCAACAAACGACCAAACATTGTTCCTCTAAAATTTTTTAGCTCCTCATGCATGGCATTGACCCAAGAATCATCAGAAAGAGTATGACAGATATCCTTGGGCTCGAAAGAAGTGACAAAGGCAGAATAATGATAGAAGAGAGACAAGCCAGATTTTGAACGCATGACACACTCAAAAAGATCTCCTATGATCTGCTCCGTAGGATAATGTCTCTAGATAAGACAGGGAGGACCTAGATGAGAAGAAGAAGTGGCCTCTACCTCATGAGCTAAGAAGGTAGGAGCAAAGCCACTAGCTCCAGAAGAACTGCAAGGAATGGGCTGATCTCCCTGAGGTGCAGTGGTAGAAGCAGGCATCTCAAGGGAAGTGTGAATTGAATCAACTAAAGAACCTTCATCTCCATGCTTATCATCTACAAAGATGTCGGGCCTAGTACCAGGACTGACCTCATCGAAGGTCACCTCACAGGTCTCTACCATCTTGCTAGACTCACAGTTCCAAACCCTATAACCCTGCGAAGAAGTCGTGTAACCCAGAAAGACACCATCACACCAGTGTGACTCGAATTTATCTAGGTTCACAGACTTCAAAATAAAACACTTGCAACCAAAACACAAAAATGTGAGACACTGGGCTTTCGCCCATACCTCAACTCATTAGAAGTGTGATGTAAGTGTGCCCTTAGAAAAAACTCTATTTGAAACATGGCACGTGGTGGCTATATCATCAGCCCAACTTCCTATGTGTAGCATACTCGTCTAGCATTGTCCTGGCCATCTCGACCAAGGTACGGTTCTTCCTCTCCACAACGCCATTTTGCTGAGGGACGTGTAGAGAAAAGAACTGATGCTCTACACCTGTCTCATCATAGAACTTCTCAAAGTAGGAGTTCTTGAACTCTGTGCCATTGTCACTGCGGATCACTCGTAAGGCACCAAGGAGCTCAACAGACAGCTTACTAAATAATCCCAAAAAATGACTGAAAGTCTCATCCTTCGAGGCTAAGAAAAATACCCAAGAAAATCTCGAGAAGTCATCAACCACGACAAGAACATACCACTTTCCACCAGCCAACTACACTCTAGCTGGGCCAACAGTGTCCATATGAAGAAGTTGTCCTGGTCCATCGGTCATAGTCACAGTGACTGGAAGATGAGAAGTAGCAACCATCTTGCCATGTAGGCAGGGAGCACAAACTAAGTCTTTGACCATCTTGAGTTTAGGCAGACAACGTATGAGACTGTGGCTGCTAACTCGACTCAAATGATCAAAGCCAATGTGACCAAGTCTCCTATGCCAAAAAGAGAAGTCACGGGACTCTGTAGTAACTAAGCACCTGAGAGAATCGCCAGAAGACTCAACAAAATTAGCACGAAAGATCCTCCCAAATCTAGAAATCCCGCAAACAGACTCACCGAAGAATCAAATTTTGCAAGTATTTTTCTTAAAACTTACCTCGAAATTGTCATCGGTAAGCTGAGAAACAGATTGCAAATTGTATCGCAGCTTACTCACTAAGGCAACATCCTTACGAATAGAAGAATCATTAATGCGCACAGTACTTTTAGCGATGACTTGACCAGAAAAGGCGTCTCCAAAGGTGACCATCTCATCACCTAGGGAAGAGAACCAACGAGAGTCTCCGGTCATGTGTCGAGAATAGTCTGAGTCAACAAGCCAAACCTCTCCCTTCCTAGCTCGGTGAACCTGAGTCAACAAGAGAACAACATCTGTGGCTCAGTATTGGGGTAAATAAGAACAGATTTAGGAATCCAGCACTGAGCCACGCGATGAGTAGAAGAAGCAGTCACAGACACACATGACTGACCTCTAACTACCCTATGCTCTCCGCCTCTCATAGACTCAAAAGGTCTGGATGCAGACCTGAAGCCTTTGCTCAGTCCGACCACTATTGAGGAGCGGGTCTAACTAACAGCAATGTGCTGATCATGCCGCCGATAGCTATCTCGACGGGGAAAACAAGATCTATCCTCAGGATAGTGGATATCCTGACCAGAAGCAACTCGAGGACCAAAATTGGAAGGAGCAGGAAAACCAAGTCCTCGATGCTGCCTAAACACCTCAGAAGAGTTTTCTACAACTCTGGACCTCATGTTGGTCTTAGGAGCACTATGAGTCTGGGGCTGACCCTGAATACGCCTAAGAGTATGAATATGGTCTCTTCGCACGATCTTGGCGCGCTTAAAGCATCTCTTCTGATAGAAGGTACAATGATACTTCACCTTCTAGGAGGTCGAAGCAACATGATGAGGCTACACCTTCTGAGAGGTCGAAACAATAGGTGGTATACCTTACTATTAGAAATCCACTGTACAAAGCCTGCAGATTTAAACTCAATTTTCTTGGATTCAGGCACAACCTCGATCACATATGCTGCTATATGTCTGATAATAGCAGGTGGATGTTTCCTTACATCCTCTAAAAAAATCATATCCTAGACCTTGATTGAATTTGCAAATCTTGGATTTGTCTAGGATAAGATTCAGCATCTTCTTGCCTCCAACAAATTTTTCAAGAGTGTTTATGAGGTACTCACACTCCCGAAAAAGAGTGACACAAGAAGAACAGGGAAGAGGAGAAGATGAAGAACCAGAAGGAGAGGAAGAAAAACTAGAAGCAGAAGATCTAAGAACTTCGCACAATCACCTCAATCTTAAGAACTTCGCAAGACGCACAGGGGGCAGTCCTAATCCTAGCCGTCAGGTTCTCGCGACTCTTCCTAAAGGTCTCTATCATTTCCTTAGATTTTCCCCCACTTCAGCACAGAAGGAGCAAGCAAATTGTGGCTTCTCTAGAAGATTCTTAGTTAGCTTCACACATTTATCATCCAATGCAATCAATTTAAATTTTAGTTTTTCACAATTATTGCATGGTGAGCTAACAGGTGCCTTAGAAGCATATTGGGACATTTTCTTATTGTGATCAACCATGTCTTGAAATTGTTTGGAAACAGATTCAAGTTCAGTAGTCAGTTTAGGATAGTTGACATAAGAAGCAATAGGTTCAAGCAAAGCAGCTTGCATTTTAGCAATTTTATGATCTGCCTTCTTTAGGTTAATCTTTAGGTTATTGCAACTCTCACAAGTTTCAGGCAGATCAAGAAGCATGGTATATAGACATCTAAAAGCGTTGTCCTTATCCTCACATAAGGTGCATAATGTAGTCTCAATAGAATTAGATGAAAGAGAAGGTACTCTAGTCATCTCTATCTCAGCTAGCAACTAACATTCTCCACCTTAAGCAATTCTAGCTCAGAGATCACACTATCATGAGAGGTTCTTAGCTTTTCCATATTTCCTAGCAAAGAAATACATACATCACAATCGTCACGGGAGGAAGTAGATCTAAGTGAAGCAAGCTCCTGTGACAAGCACTCTACCTCCTTATCTAACTCACCACACCTAGCTCTAGATCTAACATAAAACTTTCCTAACTTAAGAAAAACATCATTGAGCTGGTCGTAGGAGGGGCTTACCTCATTGGAGTCACTATAGAGATCATCATCGTTGATGCTGTTCTCATCAGCCATGAAACACATGCCGATGAAGTCGTCGCCATCCTTGGTGTCCTTGTGTGGTTCATCCTCACCGTCTTCATCACTCTAGCCTTCCATGTCACTAAAGTCGAAGTTGTCGAAGGCGGTGAGGATGCGGTGGAAGAGCTTCTTGGCTTTGCCAAGGTTGCGGTACTTCTTGCCTTGATCATGAGATGGGGCTTCTTGTTGCAGTTCTTCCTGATGTAGTCGTTCTTGCTTACATCGCCATAATCGTTCTTACCCTTCTCTAGCTTGGGGCAGTTTCCTTGAATATGGTTGGGGTCACCACACTCAAAGCAGATCACTGGTCCACTCCTCTTTCTCTCTCTAATCCTCTTGTATGCATGTGAGAATTTTCTGGCTAAGATGGCTAACTCACTCTCTGGAAATTGCTCAAATTGATCATCACTCATCTCACATAGAGCAGCCAAAGAGAAACCAGAAGCACCATCAGAAGGTGCTCCAGAAACATAACTGGGATCAGTGACTAAAGCCATCGACTGTGACTTCAACTTGCGAGGGAAAATGTCAATCTCGTGAGTCTTAAGGCGTGAGTACAACACATCAAGAGTCAAAGTCAACAGGTCAGTTGTGTCCTTGAGGGTGGTCACTTTCATCTCCCACACTCTCAATCCAAAGCAGAAAGCATTTGGCGAGCGTTGTCCAAGTCTGGGTATGTAAGACCAACAGCTCGGAGGTTGCTCAAAATCTTGTGGAATCTGGTAAAGCACTCATCTATGGACTCACCAGTAAGCATTCCAAACTTGTTGTACTCTCGCTTGTATTAGTCCTGTCGGATAGTCTTGATTTGCATGGTGCCCTCATGGTATGCATCGATGGTCATCCAAATATCATATACCGACGAAAGATGAGAAATGTGATCAAACACATTTCTACTAAGACCCTAAATGATGATGTTCCTTGCCTTATTATTTGCCTCCACATTTGGCATATTCATCGCTATGATGTGCTCATCGGCAGAAACAATAAATCAAGTCTTAACTTTTCTCCAGATTGCATAGCCATAGCCTCTATGTAAGACTCCATCCTACTCTTCTAAAAGGGTTAGTCGACCCCATCGAAGATAGGAGGCTTGGTAGAATACTTGTCTGTTGCCATGGCTCCAAAGACCAATGAAAATCTATTGAAAAGAGCTAACCGTGATCTGATACTACTTGTAGGACAGGACAGGCAACAGAGGGGGTGAATGGTGCCTTCAAATTCTCCCCAATATTCACACAACCCTTTTCTCCAATAGCTACTGAGCTATGAAGACTAGGGTTGAAAGCTCACAAGAAAAACCGAAGTAACAGAGAAGACACAGTAGAATCCTGGTCACGGTCAGAGACCAACAACGTGGTCATAATACAGCAACGTAGTCAAATTCTTGACAACGTGGTCGAGAGCATGGTCATAAACTCAACTATGTAGACGATACTCGACAACATGGTCGTAAATCGTCCTAGTCAATAACCACCGAGACAAGAACCAACGTGATCGAAAATGGTTGTAGTCGAAACTGATGTAGTCATAGACAACGTGATCGAATGCCAACCAGTGGTCGAATAATCAACGTTGTCGTAATCAATTGACACCGTAGTCATAACCAACGTGGCCGTAAGCCAATAGGTGGTAGAATAATCAACGTGGTCGGAACCAGATTGCAACTCAAAAGATCAACGTTGTCAAAATCAGTGTGATATAGTCTGGAACTTGATCTTTGCCAAAACCAATGTACTCGTAAAGCCGATCGACGTTCCAGAATAAGACTGCACCGACTACGACTACCTCAGTTCAGATTCAACAAAAGAAGGCAAGAAACTAATAGATTTGAACGTGGTCGAAAAGATGAATGCTGCGGTGAGAAGCTTGACTGTGGTTGTAAACTTCTTGGGAGAAACAGAGTAAGAACAGAGAGCGCATGACCGCAAGATCCAAACTATGCATAACTTTTGATAAAGAAATCAAACGGCCATGAAACTTTGCACATGAAAAGGTGAGGGTCTCAAGAGGTTGTTCTGATCTTTAATTGAAAACTTAGCAATCGAAATAAGAGCTTCAAAAGATTAAACTGAGAACACCTAAAACTAAGTCTGAGAGAATAAAAAGGCACTCTGACCTTGCTTATGAGAATAGAATAGCCACGATGGCTTTGAGCATGATTCCCCAACACACAACAAGTCATATTAGAGGGAAGAACGTTTTCTTGGATCAAGAAAGACAAGATACAATCAAAGAACAGAATAGAACCAAGAAAATAGAAGAACAGAACCAAACCAACTCAAAGCCATTCATGCAACAATACACAAGAAGTAGCTCAATAGAAGATGTATTGCTTTGAGAATTGAGTCTACAACCACTCCATCCTGGAGAACCAAGAGCACAAGTGCTCCACACCAAAACCCTAACACTACACACGAATGCACGCAAGAAAACAAAAACACCCCCAAGAGAGCTCGGGATGGGTAGCCCTCCATCCCTTTTTACAGACTTTTGATAGTGGGGATAACCCATTAACCTACTAACAACCACCGGGTTTTCTCACACACACTTCTCAAAGCAGCTTACATCAACCCGTTAGCACATACAAGACAAAATCCCTTTAACAGAATAGCCTCCTTTCCTCCTCTTGAGCAATTTACCAAAATGCCTCTCTACCACCTTCCTGGAAGCTTCCTGTTTTCTTGCCGTCCACGCTCGCAACCACTTTGCAGCCTTAATCATCTTCGGCTTCTCCTAACCATTCTGGACCTCAATACCTCCCTGTGTCTAGTCCCGATCCTTCCATGCCTCACCATGACCTAGCTCCAAAGTCTTACAACCAACACAAACAAGCAAAGCATCACATAGCACCGCACAATAAACAAGGATCATCAATCTGCATAAATAGAATATACTCAGTGAACAACCCAAGTTTTATACGACTTACAACCACTAGGATCCACAGAACATGAGGTACTCATAGCCGTTGAAATCCAACCACTAGTATACGACCACTTAGCAAGCCGTTACGACCATCACACGGTCACTACGACCATGAAACAGATGCTACGACCACGTAGCAATCGCTACGACAATCGCTCACAACAACTACGAACTTTAACAAATCTGGTCACTATGACTTACGATCACACAGTCAGAGCACTACGACCATCAACAATGGCTAGGCAGAGCTACGACTATCGACCACCAAGTCGTAAAAGCCTCTGCTGACCACTAAGTCGTAAAGTCGACTGCCGACCACCAAGTCATAAAATCGACTACCGACCACCAAGTCATAAAATCGACTACCAACCACAGAGTCGTAAAAGCCACTGTCAACTACATGGTCGTAAAGGCTTAAGACCTCACAGACAGAGAGCTAACTTCTACACAAACCTCAAAAACCAAACCTAATCTCTCTATACCAAGGGTCAATTACTCTTTACAAACATGGGGCAATGTTCTTTAATTGAATTATGTTTCTACATATGTTACTATGAAGCATGTATGTTTGTGTATTTTCATGATAATGGACCAAATGGACATACCAATAAGGCCCTCTAATCATTAGTAGGGGTACAAGAAGTCATTAACTTATATCATCATCTCAATGTAGCGGTGTAAAGCCATCTCCTTTGTTATGATTGTTGGCCTAATCAGGATGCCTCGGGTGCATGCTTAAAATGTGTTTATTTTAAGCTGGTTGTGTTATGTTATCTCTTAATATATCTTGGCATGGTTAGTTTGGTAGTCTATCGTTCCTGTTTGGATACTATGGCAATCATCCGTGGGCTGTCACAGGAACAATAGTAACTGCAACGTCATTATAGGCCTAGATCTAGGCAAGTTTGTTTTAGTAATTTGTATTGCTACTAAAAGGAGAAACCCCCAAAAAGGTGCAGTTGCTATGCACCACAAAGAATATTCTCCTCTCCGTGTTCGTGTTTAGTTTTAGGCATTGCCGGATGCTCTGTTCATCATCTGAGTGCATGTTTTTCACTACAGCATGTTGTGTTTCGTTGCTCCGGGCTTTTGATCCTGTGCTTAGATCGAACATTTGGTATTAGAGCCTTGGTGGCATTGGATGATAAACTCCCAAGAAGAAATTAACGGTGGGCGACAGTTCTTCTAAGAAGAAGTTGTCACCGCGAGTAATTGTGAGAGGAGGTGTGCCAATTCAGTACCCATTGCTAAACGACACCAACTATGGCCTATGGGCCGTGATGATGAAGATCATTCTACGATCACTTGGTGTGTGGGTGGCGATAGAGGGTGAAGCACTGGTCGAAGATGAGATAGATCAGAGCGCCTTGGCTGTAATCTCCTAGGCAGTGCCGGATGCCGTGATGATGGCCATCACGGAGAAAGAAACGGCAAAGAAGGCATGGGAGGCCATCAGGGAGATGCGCATTGGAGAAGATCATGTCAAAAAGGCAAGGGTGTAGGTGCTGAAATGGCAGTTCGATCACATGATCATGAAGGATTCTGAGAACATTGGAGAGTTCTCTCGAAAGCTCATCAGCTTGGTGGGAGAGATCCATTCTCTTGGCATTGATCTGTAGGACAATGCAATCATCGAGAGGTTGTTTAGTGTTGTTCCTGACAAATACCTTCAAATCGTTAGCATGATTGAACAGTTTGGAGATCTGTCTTAAATGTCCCTAACAAACGTGATTGGACACCTGAGGGTGTTCGAGGAGAGCCAAAAGGGGCAGTGATGTTGCAAGGAGGAGGGGGAGCAACTAATGCTCTCACACACACAATGGGAGGCCCTAGCCATAAAACAAAAGAAAAACGGTGAAGGCTCCAGTAGCAATGCGAAGAGGTGTGGTGGATGCAGCAGTGACCGAGGACGAGGCCAAGGTTAAAGAAGAGGGTGTAGCACTGATGCTAAAAGAAAATCATATCATAAGTTTTACAAATCAAAGATCAAGTGTTTCAATTGCTCTGAATTTGGGCATTTTGCATCCGAGTGCCACAAAACCCAAGAAGTAAAAGGCATACCTGGCAGAGAATGGAGATGATGGACCTACACTACTGATGCTCGAGGTGTGTGAATTGATGGAGACTAAGGAGGTAACCACAGATGAAGTGACTCTCGTGCAAGAAAATGTTCAACTCCCATCTCAGAGTGAATGACAAGGGGAATGGAAGTGTTTGGTACCTGGATATAGGAGCAAGCAACCACATGACTGAATGTAGGAAGTAGTTCACCGAGCCAGACATGTAGTCGGTGGCACAATGAGATTCGATGATGGATCCACTGTGATGATCGGCTGCCATGGGACCGTCCTGATAGAAGGATGTACCAGTGAACACAAGGTGTTAATTTAACAGATGTATATTACATCCCAAAGTTGACACACAATATTATTAGATTGGGTCAGCTTGAGGAGTGAGGGTACAAGGTTGTGATGGAAACGACCACCTGCATGTGTTCGATCATCAAAAGTAATTGTTGATTCATGTCAAGAGAGCATGGAACAGATTGTATGTCCTCAACCTTCATCTGGCACATCTGGTTTTCTTGATGGCACGACTCGATGATGATGCCTAGAGGTGGCACATGCGCTATGGGCATTTTAACTTCCGAGAACTACAGCAACTAGGCCAAGAGGGTCTAGTAGAAGGACATTCGGTGGTGTGCCATGTGGAACAACTATGTGATGGTTGTTACATTCGCAAGTAGCAACGCACACCATTCCTGCAAGTTGCAAACTTCAGGGCAAGCAATGTTTTAGAACTAGTGCATAGTGACATCTCAAACCCGTCTCTCCCTAGACATCGGCAGGAAATAGGTATTCTCTTCTAAAAGTAGATGATTACAGTAGATGCATGTGGATTGTATTGATGAAATCCAAGGATGAAGCTTTTCAAGCATTCAAGAAGATCAAGGTGGCTGCTAATATTGAAGCAAACACAAAGTTAAAGGAGGCACTTAATTTGCACTGATCGGGGAAGTGAATTCAAATCGGATGAGTTTATTAGTTATTCTGAATTGATGGGGATTAAAAGATATTTGACTGTCCCCTATTCTCCTCAACAAAATGGGGTTGTTGAGTGGAGAAATCAGATGGTAATAGCCAGGCATGTAGTATGATAAAAAGTATGAATGGGCCTAGAGAATTCTAGGGAGAAGTTGTGACAACTGCAATCTACATCCTGAATCGGGCGCCGACCAAGAGCGTGATTGGGATAACCCTGTACGAAGCATGGTGCAAGCAGAAGCCAGTGGTACACCACATGCACACCTTTGGATGCGTAGTGCATGTAAAAAAGGTGGGTGGTCACATCAATAACTTGCAAACCACAACTCCCCAATGGTGTTCATCGGATATGAGAGCGGCTTGAAGGCATATCATGTGTTTGATCCTACTACCAGGAGGGTATGCACCACACACGTTGTTGTCTTCGAAGAGGAGAAAGCGTGGGATTGTGACTCCATGTAGCATGCTGAGGAAGCACCATCTCGAGAGATATTCTGTGTGGTGTATGAACATGTTGCATTGGCTAGCATAGACGAGCATGGACTACAACAGATGCCAGTCACTCTATTACACGGGTTCTCTATGACATCACAGAGCCAATGCAATTTGAATACCCCAGGCTGTGTTTACTGGGTGCAGAAGAGCTACTGACCTTCCAAGAGGTAGATAAGGAGGAAAGCTAGAGGTGTGCCATGCAGGAGGAGATGGAGTCCCCACAATGGATCATCGAGCTATAGGGCTCAAGTGGGTGTATAAAGTAAAGGACTCAAATGGAATGGCGATGAAATACAAAGCATGCCTAGTAGCCAACGGGTATGTGCAGAAACAAAGTATAGATTTTGAAGAAGTCTGTGCTCCTGTTACGAGGATGGAAATAGTGAGGCTACTCATTGCTCTGGTAGCACAAGAGGGGTGGCGACTTCGCCACATGGATGTTAAGTCGGCCTTCCTAAACGGAGATCTAGAAGAGGAAGTCTACATAAGCCAGCCACTCGATTTCATAGAAAAGGGTAGTGAGCACAAGGTATTGAAGTTACATAAAGCTCTGTATGGTTTGAGACAAGCCCTAAGAGCATGGAACTTCAAGCTGGACAAAACATTGATGTCACATGGTTTTGAGAAGAGCCCGCTTGAGCATGTAGTATACAAGAAGGGAAGGAATGGAAATTGCCTTCTTGTCGGTATATATGTGCATGATTTAGTGCTCATGGGAGCTTGTGAGTTGGAATTCAAGCAACAGATGCATGAGGTGTCCAACATGAGCGACTTGGGTCTCTTGAGTTACTATTTTGGCATTGAAGTTTTTCAGACATCAAGTGGTATCTCACTTTGCGAAGAAGCATATGCAAAGAAAGTCCTCCAGAGCTGCAGCATGGAAAATTGCAACCCAACTCAAGCTCCAATGGAAGCAAGGCTCAAGTTAAAGTAAAAGGAGTTCTTCACCACCGGTTGATCAAACTATGTACAGAAGCAGAGTAGGAAGTTTGAGGCATCTCATAAACACTCGGCCAGACTTAGCTTATTCTGTTGGCATGTGGGCCAATATATGGAGTCCACTACGACCAAACACATTGCTGCAGTGAAGCATGTATTGAGGTATGTCAAACGAACACTTGATATGGGCTATTGTTATAAGAAGAAAAAGGATGGTGAAGATGTTTGCATGGTAGGTTATAGCGACAGTGACATGGCCCTGACGTTGACAATCATAAGAGCACAATAGGAGTTGTTTCCTTCTTAGTCTCAAACTTGATTAGCTCGATGTCACAAAAGCAAAATGTGGTTGCATTATCTTCATGTGAAGCCGAGTATATACCAGCGACAACTGTGACTGTCAAGGGGTTTGGCTGGGATCCCTCCTTGGTGATCTCTTGAATCGAAGCCCAAGCAAAGTGGTGCTCAACATCGACAGCAAGCCCACTATTTGTCTATGCAAGAATCCGGTGCATCATGATGGAAGTACGCATATAGATACTCATTTTCATTATATCAGAGAATGTGTGGAAGAAGGGAAAGTTGAGGTCGAACATGTTAGCACAAATGATAAGCTCGCAGACATTCTGACTAACCTTTTGGAAGACTCAAATTTTTGGAGATGAGAGAAAAGATCGAGATACGGGCTGTGAAGAAAGCACAATCAGCTTAGGGAGGTGAATGTTTATTTTAAACTGAATGTGTTATGTTATCTTTCCATATAAGTCTACATGTAAAGCGCCGATCCTGGTTAGTTTGGTAGTCTTATCTTTTCTGTTTGGGTACTGTGGTGATCATCGGTGGGTTGGCACGGGAACAATGGTAACCACAGCGTCATTATAAGCCTAAATCTAGGCAAGTTTGTTTTAGTAATGAGTGTGCTAATAAAAGGAGAAAACCCCTTGTCGTAGGGGTGGCCCCCACCTAAACCCAGCAGGCCTGGTAGGAGGTTATAAGGCCCAGAATAGGCCATGTGTAATGACATAAGTGCCCCCAGAGGGGATAACCAGATGTAAAGGTATAACTGTAAAAGCACTCCTCATGTGTATATATATATGAGTACAGGTCGTGGGGAGGGGAGAGACCATTACGCTCATCTCCATCACTCTCCACTACCATCTCTCTCTCTCTGTTTGGCCTGTAGCCACAACACCCCTAGTAGGTGCAGTTGCTGCGCACCGCAAAAAATGTTGTTCTCTATGGGCCTGTTTGGTTGCCTGCATGAGCTGATGCAGCTGCATGAGTGGAGAAAATTGATACTTTGCCATCCTATTCGGTGGGCTTCGATAAAATGCCACTCCCTAGAATGACCACTATAAAATGCCACTCTTAACATTGACACTTTGATTATTTGCCATTTTGAGGGTTTTTTAGGATTCTTAATTATTTTTAACCATTTTCAGATTATTTGCCATGGGAAAAGACACATTTGCCCTTGGGCCAGCAACTCGACACTGGCAAACAAGTAATGCAAGACAGAAATTGACATCTTAACCACCAGAGATCGAAATTTGCCCACCCATCTACCTAGTAGAAACAACCTATGGACATCTGAACCACTCGACCAGCCCCAAGATCTTATCTTTCCACTGAATCTACCAATGTTGAGATTCCCAAGTGATTTTACTCAAAGGTAAATTGTAAATACATGGCAATCCCCCGGATCACATTTTCTTACCAAAATAACAGAACCAAATTTAGCTCACCAAACAAGCAAGAGAGCGAGCAAACAAACAACTGCAACCACCAAACAATCCCAAGATCAAGAAGGTAAAGAACAAATCTACACCAATGCACCGCGACAGACAGCAAGCAAAGAGCTTGAGGTTGAGGGCGGAGCGAACGACACCTTTCCTGGCCGGCGGTGTCCCAAATCTGGGCCTTGACGACCTTGCCGTCGACCTGGAGGCTACGGGTGGCGAACTCGACACCGATGGTGGACTTGGACTCGAGGCTGAACTCGTTCTTGGTGAAGCGGGAAAGGAGGTTGGACTTGCCCACGCCGGAGTCGCCGATGAGCACCGCCTTGAACAGGCAAACAAGTAATAGGCTGATGCTGTAGATCGGAAGAAAGCCGCACAAGAGAAGTCGGGGCAGGGGCGGTGCCGTGGCCGGCCGGGGAGGGGCGCCACGCCGGGTTGCTGGCCCAAGGGCAAATGTGTCTTTTCCCACGGTAAATAATCTGAAAATGGTTAAAAAATAATTAAGAATCCTAAAAAACCCTCAAAATGGTAAATAATCAAAGTGTCAATGTTAAGAGTAGCAATTTATAGTGGTCATTCTAGGGAGTGACATTTTGTCGAAGCCCACCGAATAGGATAGCAAAGTATCAATTTTCTCGCATGAGTGTGGCCAGACTGAGTAGAGAAGGTCCTCAGCCGTGTTTCTCCTCAGCCTGGCTCCAGTTGTTTTTTTGCATCCGCTCGTGCAGGCTCTCACCCCGATGCAGGCAACCAAACACCATCTCCCTGCATGCGCTGGTGCGAGCCACCCCGATGCAGGCAACCAAACAGCCCCATATGTTTGCATTGAGTTTTAGGCATTGCCAGACGATCTATTCATCGTCCGAGCGTGCGTTTTTCACTGCAACGTGTTGTGTTTTGTTGCTCCGGGCTTTTGATCCTGTGCTTAGATCCAACAAAATGTGTCAGGGTGACTGGGTGAAAAATACCTCGTGGCTTACCTGAGGTTGGCTCATCAGAGAGCCATGCTCTCCCCGTTCTCCTCCCCGGCTGCCCTCACCTCTCACACATGTCTCTCTACCGGCCTCACTCCATCTTCTCTCCGCCTCTGCGGCAACGAGTTACAGATAACGAACATGGTATTCTATAGTACTATCATAAAATATATATCTATTAACATAGTTCAATCATACAAAAATGAAAGATGTTTAACTTAACATACAAATGCATGGAGCTAATTAAATGTTACACTCGGTTTTGGGAACTGAAAAGGCCAAAATAAATACATACCTATGCCAGCAATAAGAAAACAAGTCAAGGACACAGTAGAATTATAAGAAAAATACAGAGTGTAGGATCGTCGATCGTAATCAGAGAGAGATGAATGATTGTAATATGTAGCGGAAACTTTTTTCTTTAATCTGATGTCTTCTTTTCTTTACGTACTAATCACAGAAAGCACAAAAATACAACAAAGAAATATAATTTTTTCAGGGTTACTATAGCAGACCACTATTTAATACTGTAGCAGACAAATAAAAATGAGACATTGCTTTCAAAGGCAAGAGACAAACACTAAATAAAAAGTCATGGGCAGGCACACGCCATGCATTCCCCAAGTCACATCAACTCGTAAGTTATTGTAGGTACTCACCTTTTTATTGATCGACTAGCAAAACCAATTAGCCCCAATCAATGTCTCGGCTGCCACGAGGCATTGGACTCCAAATCGTAGCGTACGTTGCGTGTCGTGTGTTGAAGCCGGTGATGAAAAACGTTGCTAGAAAACCGAACTGAGCTCAGCAGCGCACACGCATGAGAAATGACGCTGTGATTTCTTTCCACAAGCTGTGTGCAAGTCGGTGGCAGAGGACGTGACTGGATGCACACGATGCCGAGCGTCGTGACCGAGGATGATAGGCGTGATGTTGAGGAAGACGTGGACCGAGAAACCATGTCATGCAGGAAGCGAGTGTCGTCTCGTGTCTCTGGCACACGAGGACGAGGATGCTGCTGCCTCTCGTACACAAAACATGAGAATGTGTGGATGACAACGCTGCCGAACAATGCAACGCAAAAACCATCCACGGATCTTTTCCTTCTCAGAATACATCTAGATTTTATTTCTGAATCATGATGGCTATAAGGTATCCTACTAGCATCTCTAAATCCTAGCACGAAATTAGTATCTCTAAAGCCACAGTGTTAGCTTCCAACCCCATCTCTATTTATAGCCTAAGACCCAAAACCTAGTCTTATCCTAAGCCCACAAGTTCTATTCCAATTCCACTAGCAAAGGGACCTGAAACCATTATTAACACGGGTTTTCTAAAATTCTAACTTTTCAACTCGTCACATGTCGAAGCCTTCAAGACCGCACCTCCCGTAGCTTCTCCACGCATCATCCATGACGTGTCGTAGCCTCTGGACCGCACCTCCGTACCTCCAACACGTATTAACCATCTCTAATCTCCATGCGCCCTAATCATAAGCTTGACCATCTCGTGACATCCTTGACCGTCTGAACATCGGATTTCCCATCCTAGTCCCGGTCCACCTCGTCACCGACCATGATCGCCTCCATACTCAACCTACATATATAAAAAGCAAAGAACATTTTTCCGATACAAGTTCATCCCAATTTAACCAATATTAGTCCACACACACGCGACACACCTCAAGTAACAGTAAGCAACATCATCAATTGTTCATCACAAATGTACCGTTGTCAATTATTTATTACCAAAATATCCTAGACCAAGCCACATGGTATAATAATCTCCCCCTTGATGAATACATTGACAACACCTCAAAATCGCATGATGAATTAGCTTCAAACATATACAAGTGAATAACTAAAACCAAAAAAGCATTTTGAGCCACAAATTTTAAATCTCTTCTGAATCTCTCCCCCGCAATGCAAGAGAAGCAATTTTGGCAAATTTCTCCAATCTCTCCAATTTCTCCCCCTTTGGCAATGTAATCATCAAGAAACTTCAGTGAACGAATAATTATAAGAGGAGCAATGAAAGTAAAAATCAAGAAGCTTTATAGATTATCCAAGTCACTACGCATTGATTTAATAAAGCACCAAGCCATATTTTTTAGTAGAGCTATCTAGATCATATAAAATCATGTATCATATAGCAATGTCAAAACAAGGTCTTTCAACATGATTAAATGATTTATATCAATGATAGGCATCTCAACAATGACCAAACTAATTACAAAGAGTACAATGAGATATAACAATGAAAAATGAAAGCCTAAAAGTAAAGCAAACCTTAAATCTAGATGAGCTACCAATCTCATATAACCTACTATTCCATACTCAATTCTTAAGCATGTGGCATACTTGTAGCATACTTTTTTTCATGATGGCATGTTGTATCATACTTCTTTTAAATGGTAAGCATACTTCTTTTCATGATGGAATGCTATATCATATTTCTTTTAAATGGTAGCATGCTTACATCATACTTCTTTTTATTTGCACTTTTTATGCTTTTTCGTTTTGTTTACCAAGGTATGCTTGAAGCATACATCTTTTCAGTTGTCTCTTTCTCATTTTTTACAACATGCCAAATTGAGTGATCACAAAAAATTGCAACATGAAACATGGAAACCTCATAGCCAAGATTTAAAATAAGACTCACAATCAAGCTAATCCTTTTTATGAACATCACAGAGTACTATGTATAGCCAATCTAGTCAAAGTTTTCCACCATGTCATATTTTAGTTCAAATACAGCAAATTAATTACAACCAATCATGGTCAAAGCTACATAGTATATGAGTAAATATGACAAATGAAACTCTACAACTCACTTTATTTCAATGGTTTCAACTTGAATTATTTGACAAGTATAATAAACAAAACTTCTGAAATTTTTAACAATAAGCTCCTCCTCAGAATAATCCCATAGGATGCAATACACTCAATTCACTTCGTAAATGAGCGAAACGTGAAGAATCAAGCAGTTTCGTGTAATTATCAGCAATGTGAGAATCTAACAAGATGTATGACAACATCACCTTTTTCACATGGTCTCTCAAAAACTAAAATCTCTTGAAAACCATCAAAGAGAGTGAAAAACCATCAAGTGTGTCCAATTAATCAATGATGTAAAAAATCGGAACCCAATCTAGCTCATGTTCTCCATCCTTGTCAGCTATTCTTACATCATAAAAAACATTGATCTTATAGTACTGGGTTTAGAGAAAAAAGATTTAGGAATCCAGTACTAAGACACATGATATGGAGGAACAATAACAAAACTAGAGCGAAAATCACGTGCATGTGGGCGATCAAAATGCCAAAAAGAACATGAATTATTTGAATTAAATCCAAATCTAGCACATGAAGCAGATTTAAAATCATCATAAAAGTTCTCCAAAAACCTAATTTCATATTAGGTCTTGGAACAAAAGAGCTTGCATGTTTTTGTCGTAAAGCATTCAATCTTTCTTTCTCTTTCTTAGCTTACCTAAAACAAAATTCATGGAAGTGCCCATCCTTTCCACAGTTGGTGCAATGAAATTTAACACGCTTAGAATTCCTTTGAGATGAACTAGCAATTACAGCATTAGCAGCTGAACTTTGCACAAAATCAGTAGATTTAAACATAGTTTGTTTTGCTTTATGTTTTACTTCAATTTTTCCAGGTTGAAGAAGCTTAATAACCATAGGAGGATAATTCTTCGCATGCTCAACAAAATTAACTCCCAGACCATGATTTTTCACACTTGTTTTTGACTTGTCTAGAATCATATTCAGATTTTTCTTACTAAAAGAGAATCTCTCTAAAGTGTACTTAAGGTACTCATTTTCTTTAGCCAAAGTGGAACAAGTTGTGCATTTATTAGGTTCATTCACAAACTTTTTAGAAGCACTAGACTGAGCCAATATTTTTTTTCAGCAAAATCATTAAGTTGTCTAGTTAATGCTTCTATTTCTGTGTTAAGCTTAGGACAGTTAGAGCAAGAAGATATCTCACAATAAAGCATCTGTTGAATTGTTTCCTGAGATGAATTAACTCTAGCTTCTAGCAATTCACATTTAGAGCAAACTTTAGATTGAGCATTTCAAATATTTGACTCTAAACGTGTAGAATAATTAGACAAACGTTTAGAATAATTAGACTTGTGTCTTTCAGTTTCATTATTTGCAAGTTTTAACCTTTTATCACAAGAGTCATGTGCCAATCTTAACTCCTCAAGTTTAGTAGTTACATCACTAAGTTGAACCAAATTTGATGTATTAATTATTCTAGCAGTCTCCAACTTGGAATGTAAAACTTGGCAAGACTCACAAGATTCATCATCAAGAATAGAGGCTCTAAGTCTATTGATTTCAGAATTTAAGCTCTTAACAACAAAATCATGATTTTTAATTTCTTTACACTTTTTGAGCTCCTCTGTCAATCTAAGTACAAAATGAGATAAATTAGTATAAGAAGGTTTTACCTCATCAGGATCACTATAAAGATCATCAACGTTGAGCTCCTCACTGTTCACCATAAAACATATCCCTGTGAAGTCCACCTCCTTTTCCTTCTTACCAATGCTGATGAGGGCATTCTTAACACTTATACATCTTCTCCTATTGGTGATCATGCACATATTGAGATGGACGTCATAAGTGAAGCCACAAGTAATACAAGTGCGGAAGTGCATGTTGGACCACGGACTAGAGCAAGAGCTAAACTTTTAAATCAACAGGTGCTTTTGCTTCTTAATAAATCTATTGTCATTGATAAGAATTGGGTACTACCTCATGCAAATGTTTTGTGCATTCTCAGGTTTGAACATTGTGAAACCTTTGGAACCGCGAGGGAGGAGAGGGAGGCCGGAGCCAAAGCGATGGAGGAGAAGCTCACGTGGGTTAAGCAAAAGGAGAAAAGCTCAAGAATTCAAGCCCAATTCGGATCTTCCACAAGCCCAACCGAAATTCATCTCAGAATCAACTCAGACTTCAATTCGGATTCAGTTCGGGACAGCCCAACAGACCTGTAATAAAAAGGCCATAACTTTCACATGTAGAGTCCGATTGGGGTGTTCTTGGACTTGATGGAAAGCTTATTCCAAGGCCTACACAATGGGTATGGCCCAGCTTCAGAAGACATACGGTCGCGCTGCTATGGCCAAAACAATGTGACGGATTTAAGTTAGGTTTTCCTTTTTGTGTGTTTTTGGGTCTTAGCCGAATTGGAATTTGATTCAACATGTCTAGCCGGCCCTAGACCGTGCGTGAGTCAGGGAGGGCGCTATAAGTACCCTTGCCCCTCTCTTGTATCCGGGAGACCAATTTATGCATAAGATTGAAACATAGCTATTGCTTGTTCTTTCAACACCAGTGTTCATGCGAGGACTTTGAGAGAGAACTAGGCGATCCATTGTTTGTTCTGCAATTCAGGGTCAAGTCGTCAATCCATTGGGAATTGGGGACTTGGCGTTCGTCATTTGTGGTCTCGCGACGAACAATTATCCAGTGTGTTTTGGGCGTATTCCGAAGAGTTGAGGGTTCGTGCATTGGCGCGAGTGTTCAACTAGCGACATCGTCTACTTCACATCAACTATCCACGGTTCCTCACTGAGAAGATCGGGACCCCTCCCCGTATCATGTGGTATCAGATTCTAGGTTTACTTGGTGAGAATTTCTTTACACGTAGTTAGATTCGTTTTCTGTCCTATCGTCTACTAAACCGAAAATTGCAATACCAAAACCATAGTTTCATCTGTTATTTCTTGTGCGTTTTGTTAAGTTTTCGTCCATTAGAGTTTTGTTTTAGTGCTGATCCGTGTGTTTCCTTTTGCGTTGCTTAATCGTTGTGTTCACATAAACCCTACAAAATTGCTGGTTGATTCCTCAATTAGCAACAAAAAAAAACAAAGCCTCCATCTTCTACCGTGCGCCATCTTGAGAGCACAATCCGAGTCGGTTTGTGTTTCCTTATCTGAACTCCTTGGTGGGACTAGAGTCTGAATCGACCTCTAGCTCAAACACAATCTGACTCCAATTGCTCCAACTTCTGTTTCGGTCACTACATCATAGCAGGCCGAAACACATTTGGTGTCTTTGTGCATCACTTATATCCTTTTATCTTGAGACTAGCTATTGTTAGGGCTGCTCTTTAAAATTGATTACACCTTGCTGATTTGTGAGGGTTGCGCACTTCCGCGGGGAGCAAAGCAGAGAGAAGAGAAGGAAAAGGCAGCCGCAGTTAGGAAGAGCCGTGGCATAAAAAAGAGAGAGAGAGAAACACCTAACTTTTGTATACAACCTCCGATTGAGGCGTTTCTTGATACGTTGGAAAGGAAACGAGAAGATAGAGCCAAAAAATTTAGTCTGGGAAATCTGACGATTTTAGCTCCGCGTAAGCCTCCAAGCATCCGCGCAGCAACTTCGACCCCAAAAATTGTCGTTAGGGCCTTAAAACGGGCCCGCAAACTGAGAAAAATTCAAGTTTCTCAGAATTTGCTCAAAATTGATAGAAACCTTTTACAAGTGATTCTATGGTTCCCCGTATATTAAGTTGCAATTGCTAGTGTCTCTCTTAGTACTTGGTGCAACACGAGCTAGTTTCATCTCTGTTTCCGATTGATTCTCCCTAGCTCGTTCCTTTGTTTACATTAAGTCCCATTTATCGTTGCATGTGCGTTCATACACTTGGCTTAAACCAATTGGATCAGCACATAGGCAAGATACTCTAGCTTGGATCATTACTTAGCTTTACAATACCTTGAATATCAGATTGCATAGGATATCCACATAACTTAGAGAGAGCTTTTGTTTTACTAACCCGGATATAACCTTGTTTCTTGTTTGTGAGTCGTTCCCATGTCAGGTCACGAGAAGGATCCACCTAATTCGGAGGCGCCAGTTACGTGGACTAAGTACACTCGGTTGCACGAGATGCTACAAAAACAACTTCATGATGGTGACAATGGCGTGCGCGATGAGCTCGGGGAAGTTCAGAATGGACTGAACACCCTCGGGGAGGAGGTCACACAACTGCGTACGACCATCAACAATAACTTTCTGGAGCTACGTGCCATGTTTGCACACCACAATCTACGTGGGGGTGCACCAGCTGATGACACAAGTGTGCACGGACCTCCAGTCGTTCTGCACAATGAGACCAAGGAGGAGCGTGCTATTCGTCTGGATGAGGAGCAACGTCAGTGACAGGCGCGTCGCATGGTAGTGCCGCCAAACGTCGGGATGGTAGCTGCGGCACACCCTCAGGCTCATGGGCCTAACCGAGGCAACGGTGGCTAGGGTGGAGGTGCACCATAGGGTGCCCACGGAGGAGGTGTGCATCATGCACCTCGTAGCTGGGCTGACACGGTCGAGCGCTGGGATGACGATTTCCCCGTTGGCGACTACGAGACCGACAGCGCCACCACCGCAACAACGTGCAGCGTCCTCGCCATGACAACGCCGAGGATTGTGTCGCTAAGCCCAAATTTAATCTTCCTATATTTTCAGGTGGTACACATGTGGAACAATACCTCACTTGGGAGATGAAAGTTGATAAGTTGTTTCGGATGAACAACTATTCCAATGAGAAGAAGCTGTTGCTTGCGTCCAATGGCTTGGATGATTATGCCACACATTGGTGGGAGCAGTTCATCCATAAGCGCATGGAGCGCCATGCGTTGCCGATTATCTTCTAGGAGCAGATGAAGCAGCATTTGCGGGCACGCTTTGTACCTCGCCACTACAAGCGCTCACTATTTGAGAAGTTGACAGGGCTGCGACAAGGTATGAAATCAATTGATGAATATCATAAAGAAATGGAGACTATCATGATACATGTAGATGTCTGCGAGAATGAAGAACAGACCATGGCGAGATTTCTAGCTGGCATGAATCATGTTGTCAAGCGCATTGTCAATCACCATCCCTATAATGATATGATTGAGTTGCTGCACCAAGCACGCGAAGACGAGAGACAAGTGATTGAAGACGCACGGTTCGCTGCCCGGTCACGTTCTTCAGCCAGTCTGGGACAGCCATATAACAACAGCCAACCAAACAGGAGCACTTCTGTCGGATCCTGGAGTAACGACTCCGAAACCCTCTGTGTAATCGCACTAGTCCAAGAATAGCTAGTGCACATAGCAAAACAAAGATACATATCGAATGCAAATGACCAAATATATTAAGCAAATAAGTACGGCCTTATGGCCAAGTCTTACATTGACGAATCAAATAAAAGGGAAATTGACAGCGGAAAATAAAATAATAATTGGCGAAGCCCAACTGCTTGCCCACAGGCAGACGACTGCAAGACACATCCTACTCATCCTGGTCCTCACCGTAGTCGTAGACATCCTCCTCTGTTATGATTAAGCAAGGTGAGTACAAACTTGTACTCCGCAAGTCACACGGAAAATGCAACATAATGATAAGGGCCACAAAGGAAGGCATATAGGATTATTTGTGCATAAAACAACATTTGATGAAATACAACATATAGATTAAAAATACTGAATTTAATACGATAAATAAAAACAATATGATAATTGAAATTCATACTGTTAGTGTAGGCTCCGACTATACACCAACCTAACCACGGGAATCCCTCCCGGACCATCTTTCCCGAAAACATCCCGCATGGATTCTATCCATCCACACGTCTTCCATACACTCATGGATTCCATCCATCCATAAGGTTTTCGAAAACATTTTGTAAAACCAAATCTAATCCATGAAAAACTCTTGCCTAGCATGCCCGTGACCGTGGGCACGGCTATCCAGGATAGATTATACACTCTGCAGAGGTTGTACAACTTTACCCACAAGATATGATATCCTCATAATGTCGGCCATTACACGCTTCCTTAGGCGTGCAACTGAGTAATCATAACAAGGCCTTTACAATGCGAAGCCGTCAACCTGGCCAAGCCAACTCTAAGGTTTCACCCCAGTAAGGAATCCACTAGACCGGGACCCCCTCTTGAGCCTAGGTGAGACTTCTCATGACTACAACCACACTCACCCAAGTGGGACTTCTCATGGCACCAACCACGCCCACTTTCAACCTACGACTTGGCTCAAATTGGGACTCCGCAAATTATTCAGCCAGGGCTGTCCCATACCAGCCATGTGGTAGTACGATAGGGCTTTGCAACAGTAGCTCACAGACCGGTCCTTAATTGACTTAGGGTCAACCACGTACCCCTGTGCACGATAGTCAACTTCTACGGCTACAACCAACAGAGCATACATGCACCCACCTTCTAACCATTAACCTAAGTCTAAACCAGATTTTATATTTTGTTTTGAAATAGTTTTGTAATCCTTCTTGACTCTTCGAAGTCAAGAATACTTTCCAAAACCTTGTCATTTTATGTGAAAAAGATGACCCAAGCCTAAGTTACATCTATGCAGGGCTAAGCATTTGCTATAAAATTTCTCTAGCCATTCTAGTGAACTAACTAGAGTTTTGTCCTAGGGTTACAAAGTACCAAGGAATTCAACATCTACATGATAGATCTAAAGTAGGCAATAACTAGAATTAAAACTGAATTTAAAGTACATGGATTAAAATTAAGCATGCAATGTAATTTAAAACAAATTAATTTTATTTGCAAACTGGGTACAACATGATCAAGGAGTGTGACTTGCCTTGCTCTTCGAATTGGTGAGATCCGTTGTCGGGTAAATCTTCAGAATCGTCGTAGTCTACACGTGAAAATAACCAACCAAACTCAAAATAAATTAAAATTAAATTCAAATAAACTCCAAAATTCAAATTGAGGCTAGGAATGGATAGAGGGGAATTTTTGATGAATTTAGAACAAAGAAGAACGGGCTCCGGGAAGTTTAATTTCAGAGAAAATGATTAAAAGGAATATTTGGAATTATGTTTCTAAAGAAAAATAGGAATTATGACATCAGCAATGAATTTAATTTCGGCTGAATTAATCTTCTATGGGAAATTCTGAATTAATGCGCCAGCCTGACGTCATCCATGGGGGGCCGACTGACATGTGGGCCTCGGTCCATAGACCAGGTCCACGGGGGAGGGTGCCGGCTGTGGTGGCAGGGGGAGGCCGGTTGGCGCTGACGGGGCGGCTGGCGCAGAGGTGGCGCCGACGTGGTGCCGCGTGGTGGCCACGCAGGCACGGGTGGCATCACCACCCGGAGGTGAACGGGGGGGGGGTGGCGCGCTCGCCGGCGAACGGCGGTGCGGCGGCGGCCGGCGATGGTCGGAACGGGGACAGGAGCGCACGGGGTACACGCTTATACCTGCGGCGAGGCTCGGCGATGGACGGAGGTGGCCGGCGATGAGGAGGAGGCAGCGGGGCGATCGGGTCCTTGGCGCGGCGGCGGTTGCGACGGCGTTCGGTCCCCGAGAAGGGGTGGGGGAGCTGCGTGCGGAAGAGAGGGAGCTTGGGGTGGCCTCGGCCGGTTCGGGCGGAGGCGGTTGCGGGTGGCGGCGGTGCGAGGGTGAAGACGGCACGGGGTAGGGGACGGGCCCGACAGGTGGGGTCGGCCTGTCAGCGGGGAAGGGGAGGGGAGCGGGGGCGCGGCGTTGGATGGGGATCAGACGGTCAGGGAAGGGGGAAAGTGGACGGGGGATGGGTCGGGTGTGCGAGCGGAGGGTGGATCCCAGCCGCACACGTGGCGAGCGGGGAGATGGTGAAGGCGGGATGGTGGTGGTGACATGGGCGGATCTCATCCGTCCACGTGTCGGCCGAATGGGAGAGAGGTTTTATTATTTTTGTTTTGATTTTTTTATAACCCGAATAAAGATATTTACGCTTAGAAAATAGCAGAAAACTCCAAATAAATCCCAGAAAAATCCTATAAGTCTAGAAAAATGCAAGGAACCCAAATAAAATTACTTAACTCATTTTGATCACAACTTCTCCCATTCTTAATATCTTTTAAATCAAGGCAAAACAAAAGAAGGATTTTAAAATCCCAAAAAAATAAAATTAAATAAAAAGAAAATTTTGGGATGTCACAACATCGGCTGTAAGCAATTCGGCGATGCGCATATCCGCAAGTAAGAAGCTAGAGAGTACACCATCACCGGTGCGTTGACCTATGGCGACCGCTGCTTGTGCGAGCTTGTCTATGGGGTCGATAGGCCGTTCACGTGACATTATTTGCCACAAGTGCAAGGGCGTTGGCCATTTTCAGAGGGACTGCCCAAATGTCAGAACTATGCTTATCACAGAGGATGGGGGTTATGTTTCAGCTAGTGATGATAAGTCGCCTGCTGCACAGGCAGTCTTGCACACTGATGACATAGAACAATGTGAGTGCGATCCTGAGTTTCCTAACACTGAGCAGTATTCCATTGTTTGCACGCCCAAGGTGCTTAGTGTGATACCATCGCCATCACTCGAACAGCAGTGCAGTTTGTTTCAAACTTGGGCAAAGCTTGATAAGGGTAAGGTGTGCAAAGTGATCATTGATGGCGGAAGTTATCACAATCTAGCTAGCAAGCATATGTGTCATAAGATGGGTTTGAAGTATTTGCCGCATCCGCGTCCTTATCATTTGCAATGGTTGAGCGACAAAGAGGAAGTGAAGGTGAACTATATGGTGCGTGTGACGTTTTCTATTGGGAAGTACACCGATACTGTGGACTACGATGTTGTGCCTATAACGGTGTGTCACTTGCTCTTGGACGGCCATGGTAATATGACCGTTCCACTATTCACGATGGGCGTACAAATCGCTACACATTTCAATGGAACAATATGGATGTCATCTTGAGCCGCTTACACCGCAACAGATTGTCAATTCCTCCATGCAGAAAATTGAGATGCACGTTGAGAGTGCGCAAGAGTGAGAGAACCATCGGAGTAGTAACAAGAAACAAGAGGGAGAGAAGAATTTAGTGATGTTAGCCACCAAGTCAGAGATGAGAGAATTCAGCGAGGATCCTAATTTGGTGCACGTTGTGCTGCTGTACAAAGACGCATTGCTTTCGACTAATGACATAACTTCTCTTCCTAGTGGTGTTGTTTCTGTTTTGCAGGATTTCAGCGATGTCTTTCCAGAGGAGGTACCAGCTGGGCTACCACCACTCCAGGGGATAGAACATAAGATCGACTTGATTCTAGGAGCGTCACTGCCGAACCGACCACCGTACCGCACCAATCCCGAGGAAATAAAGGAAATTCAGAAACAAGTACAAAAGCTTCTCTCCAAAGGGTATGTCCGTGAAAGCTTAAGCCCTTGTGCTGTTCCTGTTATTTTAGTTCCTAAGAAAGATGGTTCATGGCTTATGTGCGTAGATTATCGAGCGATTAATAATATCACAATTCGATATCGTCATCCTATACCTCGCTTAGATGATATGCTAGACGAATTGAGTGGTGCTGTTATTTTCTCTAAGATAGATTTGCGTAGTGATTACCATCAAATTAGAATGCATGAAGGGGATGAGTGGAAAACAGCCTTTAAAACGAAATTTGGGTTGTACGAGTGGTTAGTCATGCCTTTTGGTTTAACCAATGCACCTAGTACTTTCATGCACTTAATGAATCATGTTTTAAGGCATTTGATTGGTAAATTTGTGATTGTGTACTTTGATGATATTCTGATTTACAGTCGCACTGAATCTGAACACATAGACCATCTTCGACAAGTTCTACAAGTTTTGCGTGAGAATAGGTTATTTGGTAACTTAGAGAAGAGCACTTTTGCAAAGATCATGTCATCTTTTTTGGGCTATGTTGTTTCTGCACAGGGAGTTGAAGTAGATGAGTCTAAAATTGAAGCGATTAAAAATTGGCCAACTCCTGTGAACGTAAGTCAGATTAGGAGCTTTCATGGTCTTGCTGGTTTTTATCGGCGTTTCGTGAAGGATTTTAGCACCGTCGCTGCCCCTTTGAATAAACTTACTAAAAAGGGTGTTGAATTTGTGTAGGGGGTAGCGCAAGAAAATGCTTTTGTTGAACTTAAGAGACGCTTGACTGAAGCACTGTTTCTTGTTTTACCTGATTTCACTAAAAATTTTGAAATTGAGTGTGATGCTAGTGGATTGGGTATTGGCGGTGTTTTAATGCAAGAGGGTAGACCGGTAGCTTATTTTAGTGAGAAACTGAATGGTGCTTAATTAAATTATCTGGTCTATGACAAAGAGCTTTATGCGTTAGTTATAGCTTAAACTTGGCAACACTATTTATAGCTTAAAGAGTTTATTATTCATTCTGATCATGAGGCATTGAAGCATTTAAAGGGCCAAGCAAACCTGAGTTGTAGACATGCCAAATGGGTCGAATTCATTGAGTCGTTTCCTTACATTGTGAAATATAAGAAGGGAAAGGAAAATGTGGTAGCTGATACTCTTTCTAGGAAAAGTATGCTTTTAACTCAATTAGGAGTGCACATCCCTGGTATAGCGAGTTTGCGTCATTTATATGCTCATGACCATGATTTTTCTGTTCCTTATGCACATTGCAAAGAGAGAAAAGGCTGGGATAAATTTCACATCCATGATGGGTTTTTATTTCGCACTAACAAATTATGTGTTCCAGAATCCTCCGTGCGTTTGCTATTACTGTAGGAATCACATGCAGGTGGATTGATGGGACTTTTGGACGTGAGAAGTCGTTGTCTATGCTGAGCAATCACTTTTATTGGCCTAAGATGAGGTGAGATGTGGAGAGGTATATGCAGCAATGCATTACTTGCCACAAAGTGAAATCGAAGTTGAATCCACACGGTTTGTATACCCCTTTACCTGTTCCCAATGCCCCATGGGAGGATATTAGTATGGATTTTGTTTTAGGACTGCCTAGAATTAAGAGGGGGAGCGATTCTATTTTTGTCGTTGTGGATCGTTTTTCAAAGATGGCACACTTTATTCCGTGCCACAAGAGCGACAATGCGTCACATATTGCTGACTTGTTTTTCAAGGAGATCGTGAGGTTACATGGAGTGCCACGTACTATTGTGTCAGATCGCGACGTGAAGTTCATGAGCTACTTCTAGAAGACGCTTTGGGGTAAACTGGGGATGAAGTTGTTATTCAGCACAACTTGTCATCCCCAAACTGATGGTCAAACGGAGGTGGTGAACCGCACACTTTCGATGCTACTCCGTACCATGATCAAGAAGAATATGTGCGAGTGGGAGGATTGTTTGCCGCACGTGGAATTCGCTTATAATCGGGCCGTGCATTCCACTACACAGATGTGTCCATTTGAGGTAGTTCATGGTTTTAAACCCTTTACACCGCTTGATTTGTTGCCGCTTGCCAGTCAACACCATACTCATATGGAGGCGTTCAAGCGAGCTGAATATACGAAGAAATTGCATCTCAAGACAAAAGAAGCGATAGAGCGTAAGGTCAAGTACTATGCTGACAAGGCGAACAAGAAAAGGAAGAAGATGGTTTTTCAACCAGGTGATTTGGTTTGGGTACACTACCGCAAGGATCGTTTTCCAGAACGTCGAAAATCTAAGTTACTACCGCGCGGTGATGGGCCTTTCAAGGTGCTTGCGAAGATCAACGACAATGCCTACAAGATAAAGCTTTCCGGCGATGACTATGGTGTGAGCTCTATGTTCAATGTTGCTGATTTATCACCTTTTTTGGTGGTGACGATCCAGCGTCGAGGACGACGCCTTTTCAAGAGGGAGAGGATGATGAGGGCATCCCTAACATTTATACATCTTCTCCTGTTGGTGGTCATGCACATACTGAGATGGACGCCATAAGTGAAGGCACAAGTAATACAAGTGCGGAAGTGCATGTGGGACCACTGACTAGAGCAAGAGCTAAACTTTTCAATCAACAGGTGCTTTTGCTTCTTAATGAATCTATTGTCATTGATGAGAATTGGGTACTACTTCATGCAAATATTTTGTGCATTCTCAGGTTTGAACATTGTGAAGCCTTTGGAACCGCGAGGGAGGAGAGGGAGGCCGGAGCCAAAGCGATGGAGGAGAAGCTCACATGGGTTAAGAAAGAGGAGAAAAGCTCAAAAATTCAAGCCCAATTCGGATCTTCCACAAGCCCAACCGAAATTCATCTCAGAATCAACTCGGAGTTCAATTCGGATTCAGTTCGGGACAGCCCAACAAACCTGTAATAAAAAGGCCATAACTTTCACATACGGAGTCCGATTGGGGTGTTCTTGGACTTGTTGGAAAGCTTATTCCAAGGCCTACACAATGGGTATGGCCCCAGCTTCAGAAGACATATGGTCGCATTGCTACGGCTGAAACAATGTGACGGATTTAAGTTAGGTTTTCCTTTTTGTGTGTTTTTGGGTCTTAGCCGAATTGGAATTTGATTTGGCATGCCTAGCCGACCCTAGGCCATGCGTGAGTCAGGGAGGGCGTTATAAGTACCCTTGCCCCTCTCTTGTATCCGGGAGACCAATTTATGCATAAGATTGAAACATAGCTATTGCTTGTTCTTTCAACACCATAATTCATGCGAGGACTTTGAGAGAGAACTAGGCGATCCATTGTTTGTTCTGCAATTCAGGGTCAAGTCGTCATTCCATTAGGAATTGGGGACTTGGCATTCGTCGTTTGTGGTCTCGCGACAAACAATTATCTGGTGTGTTTTGGGCGTATTCCGGAGAGTTGAGGGTTCGTGCATTGGCGCGAGTGTTTAACTAGCGACATCGTCTACTTCGCATCAACTATCCACTGTTCCTCACTGAGAAGATCGGGACCCCTCCCCGTATCAAATGCCCTCATCGTCACTTTCAGAATCATCATCACTCAAAACAATCTTATCAAGTGCTAAAATTATCTTGTTGATAGCCTTGCGATAATTGCGCTTCTTGTTTGGATCAATCTTGAATTGACAGCAATGAGTTGTTGCCTTGTCATCTTTGACCTCTTGCTCCTCAGTTTGGGGGAATTCATCTTAATGTGGTTTAGCTCACACATTTATAGCATCTGATCAGACCTCCTCTCCATCTTGATTTAATGTTGTCAATTGCCTTGGCCACCCTATTGTAGAGGAGTACAAGCTGCTCTTCTAGAATCTCCTCTAACTACTCATCTGAAATAGAATACAATGCAAATGAAGAAATAATAGAGGAATTAGAAGAACTGTCAGCTTGGTTAGTCACTAAACCCAAAGAATTAATCTTGTTTAACCTAGCTAAAACATCAACCTCATATGTTTTCATCTTGTAATAAAGATCATTCAAGGTGAGTGTAGGACCGAAATGGCCGACAGAGGGGGGGTGAATGTCGAACACTTAAAAAAAAACATCCCCGCACAAGTACCCACAAAAGATATTTTTCTCCTATAGCTATAGAGCTATGAAGAAGACACTGGAACCTTAAACAAATTAGCGGAGAAAACAGAGGAACCAAAGGTCAAGATAAATAAACAGGGGGACTAGAGCTTGCTGCAGTCAAGGAAAACAAAAGATAAAGCACTGCGCCAACAACCGCAACAAAGGTAGCAAGAGGAGATCATTCTCTGGCCGAACACACCAAGGAAACAACCCGAACTGCAAGGCTGCGTTTTTTTTTCTTGTGCCCAACCGAAAAAGCTGCTAAAAGACACGAAGCTGCACTGCCGAAACAAGACTTGCTGCCTACCACAAAAAAAATAACCAACTGCTAGAAGAAAACTAAGGAGCTAAGAAGGATGAAACCAAAAGAAGAAATGAGAACAACTAGTACTTCTCAGTTGGCATCACGTCCTAATAGGTGACCACCTTCAGGAAACTTCATATGGCTAGCATAAAAAAAATGCCAACTAAAAGTACACCACTAGAAACTAAGCTACTGCATTGAGAGAAGACCAAAAGCTAGAATCAACAATCATTGCCGAAAGGATCAAGGAATGGCAGCAAAGCAAAGGATCAAACAACTGGACACCCATTCGGCCAAGGAACAAAAAACTTTTCTACTGCAGCCAACAAAGAAATTCATGCAAATTGGCAAGATGCAAGAAACAAAACCAAATCAAAATGCACACAGAGAAACTAGGGGGCTGCACAGAACAACGAACCTGAACCAAAATACCAAGGAGGACAAGAACAGAGAAGATAAACTTCAGATTTTCATTCCACGAAACACGAGATACAAAGAACTACGTCCCCATACGCATGGACATTCGGAGGAATGATTACAAGAAATCTCAATCCATCCTCTCCCTCTTAATCCTCAAGAACACCAAGAGCCACACATGCTTCTTGGGAGGAACACACACATACACACAAGGAGAGACTCAAAATGGAACCCTAATTCTTACACACACTCTCTCAAAAATTCAGCACACCATCTCCCTCTCTATTTATAGCCTCCACTAATGGGTTCACCAAGTGCTTTACCCATTTAGCTTTTGCGCTTTACCCACAATCCACTTCCTTTAGTGCAGCTTTGCGTTTTTACCGAAACGCCCCTCGCGCACCTTCCAGGAAGCTTCCTCATTCCTTGCCCTGCAAGCCACGCAGCTTCGCCGTCTTCAGCACACCTCGACCGTTCTGACCTCAGCGCCACCTGCGCCTAGTCCGGTCCACCGTGCCTCGCCACGACTCCACCTCGAGTCCACGTCGTCTTCGACACATCCCGACCGTTCTGACCTCAGCGCCACCTGCGCCTAGTCCGGTCCTCCGTGTCTCGCCACGACTCCGTCTCGATGTCCTGCAGCCACACAGACAAGAAACACGTCAAATAGCACCGCTTGATATATGAAAGCGTAAATCACATCATGCTTACCATGACGAAGTCCAAACCTGTCGAATCATCAGAAAATGCAACATAATCCCATACGACCAAGTTTGACCAAAGTCCGACCGAGCCCGATTGCGCCATGCAACGTCAAGGTCCGAACCACCCAAACCAAACTCGACTGACCTAAAACCTTGTCAATTACTCATCACTCTCATGGAGTCATGACCACATGGTCTCTCAATCTCCCCCTTGATGAGTATATTGACAATCACAGAAAAAGCATAAAGTTGAGTTTGAGTTTGAAGAATCCAACATGGTAATGACCATGTCGACACAAGGAGCAAAAGAAAAGAAAGAACAAGTTTTCCTCAAAGCTCCAAAAATGGCTTTTTCTACCACTATTCTCCCCCTTTTGGCAATAACACATCAAGAACGCACAAGAGAGAATATGACATGTCAATGGATGAAATGGCTGAAGTTTGATTATTCTAAGCAGTTAGAGCCATGAGAATTATCCATAATGACCAACAAGTACTACACCAAGCCATAACTCAACAAAACGCTATCTAGATCATGACAACATATATATAAGCCAGCTAGAACACATGGATGACAATCTGAAATATAGTGCTGTTTGTGATCAAGTCAAGTCATCAATGGGTAAAGTCCAACTAAAGATATCCAAGGATGATGCAGGCCATGTCGATAAGCTAAGCGTAACTAAGAAGCTCAAATTGAGGCCAAATAGAGTGCTATGCTCAAAAATGAAACAATGATTCAAGTACTTGGTTCTTTTTGTAGCTTAAGCAAATTGAGCACATAAAAACATTGTTTTGTTAAAATTCATGGTTGTTGCCAACCCAATTTTTTGTTATGTGCTAGATCTCAAGCCTTATGCGACTACTCCAAGCAAGAAGCTTAAGAAGATAGTCTAGGTCATCCAAAACTCCCCCTAAGTTCATGCCAAGTGCAATGGCAAGCCGTCTCATAGGAGAGAATTGGTGAGATCAGTTTTTTTTGCACAAAATAGATCTTTTTGCTTTTTAACATATTGTACTATTCATGCATCATCAAGAAACTAGAATAGCTCGATCTAGGGCTCAATAGAGATTCAACGCTCAACTTAGCCTATTTGACATGGCATGAATCATAAGAGGATAGCTAAAGCAAGACTAGACTCAAATGCGAGCATGACAAGTTTTAATTCAAGTTGAGCAATTTTAATTTACTTATCATGGCAAAAGCTAGTGTACACATATGAAGTCATGATAAATCTAGTATATAAGCACAAATCATGGCAAGGTGTAAAGCATTGTAAACATGTCATAACAGGATAATAATCAAGGCTCAATGCAGTTATATTACAATGCGAGATGCTAACATGCAAGAAAATCCAGCTCCCCCTCAACATGAGATGCAACTTTTAGTTCAAGTTGAGTTAAGTCAATATTAAGCTCCAGAAGCTCCCAAATGAACTCCCCCTGAACCAAAGCAATAAATTGAGAAGCTGGGAAAGAAAATAGCAAACAGGCAGTCCTTAAAGCATAGATAAGATGTAGAGTCAACTATGGCTCAAACTGACTCTCATCTACCCCATATGACTCCAGGACTATTAACTGATGGTAAAACACACACTAGAGAGCAAACACGTACCCTGTCTACCCGAGGGTGGCCCGACCCTCGCTAGAACCTACAAGAAGTGAGTGAGCTCAATCTAGTGAGATAAGAAGCAGCTAATAAGAAGCATCCTGGAAGCACAAGATAAGAGTAGGAAGTCTAAGCAACTAGGCAAGAGAAGCACTCTAACCTATGCTAGAAGGACTAAACCCAAATGCACCCCGAGTGCAAAGCAGCAGAAATGAGACAGAAGCATAAGCAATATAGTAAAGCAGTAAAGCCCAAAGCTCCCCCTCACTACAGTCCATAAGGACAAACCACCCCAAGCTCTCCCCGTAGAGCTGAAAACCTCGAACTATCCAAAGGCTTGGTGAAGATGTCAGCCAACTGGTGGTCACTCTCCACAAACTGGAGCACTATATCACCCTTCTCTACATGGTCTTTAAGGAAGTGGTATCGGATATCAATGTGCTTGGTCCGAGAGTGCTGCACTGGGTTCTTAGCAATGTTAATCGCAGAAGTGTTATCACAAAAGAGTGGAACACTGTCGATAACTAACCCAAAGTCCCGCAGGGTCGAAGCCATCCAGAGTACCTGACTGCAGCAGCTGGCTGCAGCAACATACTCGGCCTCTGCGGTGGACTGTGCAACACCGGACTGCTTCCTAGAAGACCAAGAAACGAGAGAAGTGCCAATGAATTGGCAAGTGCCAGAAGTGCTCTTCCTATCTATCCTACAGCCGGCAAAGTCTGCATCTGAAAAGGCTCTCAAGGAAAGACAGGATGAGGAAGAGTACCAGATACCATAGTCAATGGTAGCTCGAAGGTATCGAAATATGCGCTTCACCGCCTGGCGGTGAGATACGCGAGGAGAAGCCTGAAAACGGGCACACAGACACACAGAGAAGTGTATGTCTGGTCTCGAGGTAGTGAGGTAAAGAAGGGAGCCGATCATACTTCTGAACTCTTTCTGATCAACTGGCTCGCCGTCCTCATCTGGGTCAAGATAGGCTGTAGAAGCCATGGGAGTTGACACCGGCTTACCATCACTCATGTCGAAGCGTCTCAGGAGGTCACGAGTGTACTTGCCTTGATGCAAGAAAGTACCCTCCCGAGTCTGCTTGATTTGGAAGCCAAGAAAGAATGTCAACTCACCCATCATGCTCATCTCAAACTCGGTGCTCATGACATCCGAGAACTGTGAAACCAGAGCATGGGAAGAGCTGCCAAAGATGATGTCATCGACATAGATTTG
This sequence comes from Dendrocalamus latiflorus, assembly GCA_017311315.1. Classification (NCBI taxonomy): domain Eukaryota; kingdom Viridiplantae; phylum Streptophyta; class Magnoliopsida; order Poales; family Poaceae; genus Dendrocalamus; species Dendrocalamus latiflorus. Next base: position 18,835,641 of record CM029678.1, read on the forward strand.
GACGAGCAGAATGTCACTACCAAGCCTACGGATGAACAAGGTCTTGTCTACTTTACCCATTTCGAACCCATGACTCAACAAGTAGGACTTAAGCCTCTCATACCAAGCTCTGGGGGCCTGCTTAAGTCCATACAACGCTTTGGAAAGCTTGAAGACATGGTGTGGGTATTTGGGGTTCTCGAAACCTGGAGGCTGTCTGACGTAAACTTCTTCCTCAATGACTCCATTAAGGAAGGCACTCTTGACGTCCATCTGGTAGAGCTTGAAACCCTTAGAGGCTGCAAAGGCAAGCAGGATTCTAATGGCCTCAAGTCGAGCTACAGGGGCAAAGGTCTCCTCGAAATCTAGACCCTCAACCTGGGAGAACCCCTGAGCTACCAGTCTAGCCTTGTTCCGAATAACCACTCCATCCTCGCTCTGCTTGTTCTTGAACACCCACTTAGTCCCAATAATATTGTGACCTCGCGGGGGCTCGACAAGCGACCAGACCTTGTTCCTCTCGAAATTTTCTAGCTCCTCATGCATGGCATTGACCCAAGACTCATCGGAAAGAGCATGAGAAATATCCTTGGGCTCAAAGGAGGCAATGAAAGCAGAGTGGAGACAGAATAGATAAGCCAGATTTTGAGCGGGTAACACGCTCGAACAGGTCTCCAATCATCTGCTCAGAAGGATGCCTTTTCTGGATATGTCGGGGAGGTCCAGGATGAGATGAAGAAGTGGCCTCTACCTCGTGGCTGACGAGGTAGGAACAGAGCCACTAGCTCCAGAGGAAGCAGAAGGCAAGGGCTGATCACCTTGAGGTACCGTGGAGGAGGGCATCTCAAGGGGAGGATGAGGAGCTGGATCAGGTAAACAACCATCGTCTCCATCGTCCTCATCATCCACAAAGATGGTCTCGGACTGCTCTAAAGAACCTGAGATATCTGGCCTAGTCCCCGGACTGGCCTCGTCAAAGGTCACCTCACAGGTCTCTACCATTTTGCTAGACTCGCAGTTCCAAACCCTATAAGCCCGCGAAGAAGGCGAGTAACCTAGAAAGATACCATCACAAGAACGTGACTCGAACTTGTCTAGGTTCCCGGACTTCAGAATAAAGCACTTGCAACCAAAAACACGAAAATGAGAGACGCTGGGCTTTCGCCCGTATCTCAACTCATAAGAAGTGCGGTGCAAGTGTGCCCTCAGAAAAACTCTATTTGAGACATGGCACGCGGTAGCTATAGCCTCAGCCCAAAACTTCCGCGGTGTAGAGTACTCATCAAGCATCGTCCTGGCCATCTCGACCAAGGTACGGTTCTTCCTCTCCACAACGCCATTTTGTTGTGGGACGTGCGGAGAAGAGAACTGGTGCTCTACACCTGTCTCACCACAGAAACTCTCAAAGTAGGAATTCTTGAACTCCGTGCCATTGTCACTGCGAATCGCTCGTAAGGCACCCGGGAGCTCAACAGAAAGCCTACTAAAAAGACCTCGGAAATGTGAAAATGTCTCATCCTTCGAGGCTAAGAAAAACACCCAAGAATACCTCGAGAAGTCATCGACAACAACAAGAACATACCACTTCCCTCTTGCTGACTGCACTCGAGCTGGTCCAACTGTGTCCATATGGAGTAGCTGTCCCGGTGCATCGGTCATAGTAATTGTGACCGGAGGATGAGAAGCGGCAACCATCTTGCCGTGCCGGCATGGAGTGCAAACAAGATCTTTGACCATCTTGAGTTTCGGCAGACCACGAATGAGATCGTGACTGCTAACTCGAGTCAAATGATCAAAGCCTATATGACCAAGTCTCCTATGCCAGAAGGTCAAATCACGGGACTCTGAGGCAACCAAACACCGGAGAGGATCACCAAAAGAATCAGAAAAATCAGCACGAAAGATCCTCCCATAACGAGAAATCCCGCAAACCAGACTACCCGACGAATCAAGAATTTTGCTAGCGTTTTTCTTGAAGCTCACCTCGAAACCGTCATCGGTAAGCTGAGAAACGGAAAGCAAATTGTACTGCAGCTTACTAACCAAGGCAACATCTTTAAGAATAAAAGAAGCATTAACATGCACAGTACCTTTGGCGATGACGCGCCCAGACGAAGCGTCTCCGAAAGTGATCGTCTCATCACCTGGAGCGCGGGCTAGGGAGGAGAACCAACGGGAGTCTCCGGTCATATGACGAGAACAACCGGAGTCTACAAGCCAAACCTTCTCCTTCCCTACCCGGCGAACCTGAGTCAAACAGAGAGTAAAGTCTCAGTACTGGGATAAATCAAGAGAGATTTTGGCACCCAATACTGAGTAACACGAGGAGCAGATGAAGTAGTCAAACACGACTGACCTCTATCTACCCTACGCTCTCCGTGACTCAAAGAAGCAGAAGGTCTATGAGCAGACCTGAAGCTGTTGCGGGGTCCGACTGCTACAGGAGAGCGAGTCGGAACACCGGCAACCCGCTGATCACGCCGTGGGTAACTGTCTCGACGGGGGAAACGAGATGTACCCTCAGTACGGCGGAAGTCACAACCCGGAGCAGCACGAGGACGAAAACCAGAAGACTCAGAAAAACCAAGTCCTCGATGCTGCCCAAACCTGTCAGAAGCAAACCTGGACCTCGTGCTAGTCTTAGGTGCACTCAGGATCTGGGGCTGACCCTGAATACGCCTAAGTGGCTCTGCACGGTCTCTACGCGCAATCCTGGCGCGCCTGAAGCATCTCTCGATCGAGTGCCCATCCTTCTGACAGAAGGTGCAGTGGTACTTCACCTTCTGAGAGGTGGAAGTAGCACGAAGATGCTTCGCCTTCTGAGAGGTCGAAGCAACAGGTGGAATCACCTTACTGTCAGAGATCCCTTGGACAAAGCCCGCTGATTTGAATTTGACCTCATCAGATCTGGGCTCGACCTCGATCACACCTCCCACTATGGGTCTGAGAATAGCAGGAGGATGCTTCCTCATATCCTTATAGAAATCATATCCTAGACCTTGATTGAACTTACAAATCTTGGATTGGTCTAGAATAAGATTAAGCTTCTTCTTGCCTCCTACAAATCTCTCGAGAGTGTTCATAAGATACTGACACTCCCGAAAGAGAGAGGTGCAAGAAGAGCAGGGAGAAGAAGGAACAACAGGAGGTAAGGGAGCAGAAGAAGAACCAACAGTAGAGGAAAGAATGGCTTGTGCACGCACAGCCGACTCTGAGGGGACAGTCCTACTACTAGTAGGTTGGTTCGCGTCTCTAGGCGTCTCACCCTTACCCTGGGGCTTCTCCCCCACACCATCAATCACATCACAACCAGATTGTGGCTTCTCTAGTAAGTCCTTAGTTAGCTTCACACATTTGTCATTCAAAGCAACGATTTCAAGTTTTAGTTTATCACAACTAATGCATGGTGAGCTAACAGGATCCTTAGTCGCATACTGAGCCATTTTCTTGTTGTTGTCAATCATTTCTTGAAACTGTTTTGAGACAGATTCAAGTTCAGCAGTTAACTTTGGACAGTTCAAACATGAATCAATAGGCTCAAGTAAAGAAGCACTCAACTCAGCAATCTTATGATCTGCCCGTTTTAGGTTCATCTTCAATTTATTACAGTTTTCACAAGACTCGGGCAGATCTAACAGCATGGTGTAAAGGCCTCTAAAAGCATTGTCCTTATCCTCACATGAGGTGCAAGCAATAGTCTCAACAGGAGTAGATGAAGTAGAAGCAATCCTACTCATTTCTAGTTCAGCCAAGAGACTAAGATTCTCCACCTTAACAATGTCAAGTTCAGAGGACAGACTATCATGCGAGGTCCTTAATTTCTCCATGTCACCGAGCAAGACAGAGCATGTATCACAGTCGTCACTAGAGGGACCAGATGTAAGAGCAATAATCTCTAGTGACAATCTGTCTACTTCCTTCTCTAACTCAGTACACCTAGCCCTAGCTCTAGCATGAAATCCACCTAGCTTAAGAAAAGCATGATTGAGTTGGTCGTAGGTGGGGCATACCTCGTCCGAGTCAGAGTACAGCTCGCTGTCGCTGAGTTCGCCCTCGAGGGCCATGAAGCACATGCCGGAGAAGTCGTCGCCGCCATCCTTGGGCTCTTGGTCACCGGTCCCGTCGTCGTCGCTCCATCCCTCCACCTCGCTGAGGTCGAGGTCGTCGAAAGCGGTGAGGACGCGGTGGAAGAGCTTCTTGGCCTTCCTGAAGTTGCGGAACTTCTTCTTTCCCGACGTCTGAGCTGGAGGCTTCTTGTTGCGGTTCTTGTCGGTGTAGTCAATCTTGCCCGAACCGCCGTAGTCGTTCTTGCCCTTCTCCAGCTTGGGGCAATTTGCCCGAATGTGGTTGGGGCCACCACACTCGAAGCAAATGACAGGTCCTCCCCTCTTCCTGTCTCTCCTCCTCTTGTAAGCATGGGAAAACTTCCGAGCTAGGAGGGCCAGTTGCTCATCCTCGAGCTGCTCTAACTGATCATCAGTTACGTCACAAAGAGCAGCAAGGGAGAACCCACATAGCGAATCGGCGGAAAAACCAGAAGCCGAACTGGGATCGGTGACCAAAGCCATCGACTGTGACTTCGACCGACGAGAGACAACGTCAATCTCGTGAGTCTTGAGGCGCGAGTACAGCGCGTCAAGAGTCAGGGTCGAGAGGTCTGTCATGTCTTTGATGGTGGTCACCTTCATCTCCCACACGCGCAGATCGAGTGCCGCGAGCATCTGACGAGCGTTGTCCGAGTCGGGGTATGTGAGACCGACCGCTCGGAGGTTGCTCAAGATTTTGTGAAATCGCGAAAAGCACTCGTCCAGGGACTCACCAGCAAGCATCTCGAATTTGTTGTATTCGCGCTTGAACTGGTCCTGTCGAACCGTCTTGATCTGGGTGGTGCCCTCATGGTATGCGTCGAGGGTCACCCAGATGTCGTAGGCGGACGACAGGTGAGATATACGGTCAAACTCGCTACGACTCAACCCCTGGATGATGATGTTCCTTGCCTTTGCATTCGCCTCAACATCAGCCATGTTCCCGGCATTGATGTTCTCATCGGCAGGAACAGCGAATCGTACCTTGACCTTTCGCCAGATGGCATACCCCTGAGCCTGAATGTATGTCTCCATTCGGCTCTTCCAGAAGGGGTAATCGATGCCATCGAACACGGGCGGCTTGGTCGAGTACTTGTCCGTCGCCATGGCTCTTGAGACCGGTTAAGATCTATGAATTAGAGCTAACCGGCTCTGATACCAATTGTAGGACCGAAATGGCCGACAGAGGGGGGTGAATGTCGAACACTTAAAAAAAACATCCCCGCACAAGTACCCACAAAAGATATTTTTCTCCTATAGCTATAGAGCTATGAAGAAGACACTGGAACCTTAAACAAATTAGCGGAGAAAACAGAGGAACCAAAGGTCAAGATAAATAAACAGGGGGACTAGAGCTTGCTGCAGTCAAGGAAAACAAAAGATAAAGCACTGCGCCAACAACCGCAACAAAGGTAGCAAGAGGAGATCATTCTCTGGCCGAACACACCAAGGAAACAACCCGAACTGCAAGGCTGCGTTTTTTTCTTGTGCCCAACCGAAAAAGCTGCTAAAAGACACGAAGCTGCACTGCCGAAACAAGACTTGCTGCCTACCACAAAAAAAATAACCAACTGCTAGAAGAAAACTAAGGAGCTAAGAAGGATGAAATCAAAAGAAGAAATGAGAACAACTAGTACTTCTCAGTTGGCATCACGTCCTAATAAGTGACCACCTTCAGGAAACTTCATATGGCTAGCATAAAAAAAATGCCAACTAAAAGTACACCACTAGAAACTAAGCTACTGCATTGAGAGAAGACCAAAAGCTAGAATCAACAATCATTGCCGAAAGGATCAAGGAATGGCAGCAAAGCAAAGGATCAAACAACTGGACACCCATTCGGCCAAGGAACAAAAAACTTTTCTACTGCAGCCAACAAAGAAATTCATGCAAATTGGCAAGATGCAAGAAACAAAACCAAATCAAAATGCACACAGAGAAACTAGGGGGCTGCACAGAACAACGAACCTGAACCAAAATACCAAGGAGGACAAGAACAGAGAAGATAAACTTCAGATTTTCATTCCACGAAACACGAGATACAAAGAACTACGTCCTCATACGCATGGACATTCGGAGGAATGATTACAAGAAATCTCAATCCATCCTCTCCCTCTTAATCCTCAAGAACACCAAGAGCCACACATGCTTCTTGGGAGGAACACACACATACACACAAGGAGAGACTCAAAATGGAACCCTAATTCTTACACACACTCTCTCAAAAATTCAGCACACCATCTCCCTCTCTATTTATAGCCTCCACTAATGGGTTCACCAAGTGCTTTACCCATTTAGCTTTTGCGCTTTACCCACAATCCACTTCCTTTAGTGCAGCTTTGCGTTTTTACCGAAACGCCCCTCGCGCACCTTCCAGGAAGCTTCCTCATTCCTTGCCCTGCAAGCCACGCAGCTTCGCCGTCTTCAGCACACCTCGACCGTTCTGACCTCAGCGCCACCTGCGCCTAGTCCGGTCCACCGTGCCTCGCCACGACTCCACCTCGAGTCCACGTCGTCTTCGACACATCCCGACCGTTCTGACCTCAGCGCCACCTGTGCCTAGTCCGGTCCTCCGTGTCTCGCCACGACTCCGTCTCGATGTCCTGCAGCCACACAGACAAGAAACACGTCAAATAGCACCGCTCGATATATGAAAGCGTAAATCACATCATGCTTACCATGACGAAGTCCAAACCTGTCGAATCATCAGAAAATGCAACATAATCCCATACGACCAAGTTTGACCAAAGTCCGACCGAGCCCGATTGCGCCATGCAACGTCAAGGTCCGAACCACCCAAACCAAACTCGACTGACCTAAAACCTTGTCAATTACTCATCACTCTCATGGAGTCACGACCACATGGTCTCTCAGTGAGTGTTCCTATATTAACAGAATGATTGATAGTAATGACTAACACATTCCAAACAGACATATCTAAAGCATTCAAAATTTGACGAGCATTGTCAGAATCAGAATATGTGATATCAACAGATTGCAAATCACGAACAATTTTATGGAAGTGATCAAAAAGTGTATCTACCGATTCTCCTAGTTTCATCTACTGATTCTCCTGGTTTCTGTGATATCAACAGAATACAAGGACGACGATGTTGCTACCTCTTGTACATTAAACGTGAGAACGAGTCAAAGAGGACGCTGTCGAACAATGCAACATAGAAACCATCCACGGAATTTTTTCTTCTCAGAATAGATCTAGATTTTATTTCTGAATTATGGTGGCTACAAGGTGCCCTCCTAGCACACCTAAATCCTAGCACGAAATTAGCATCCCCAAAGCCACAGGGTTAGCTACAAATCCTATCTCTATTTATAGTCTAGGGCTAAAAACCTGGAGTTATTTTAAGCCCATAAGTTCTAATCCAATTCCAACAGCAAAAGGACCCGAAACCCTTCGTAACATGAGTTTTCAAAAATTTCAACTTTCCAACTCGTCATATGTCGAAGCCTCCAAGAACGCACCTCCCATAACTTCTCCATGCATCATTCACCACGTGTCGTAACCTCCGAACTGCACCTCCGTAGCTCCAATACATATCATCCATCTCTGATCTCCATGCGCCCCAAGCATATGCCTAACCATCTAGTGACATCCTTAACCGTCTAAACATCAGATCTCCCATCCTAGTCCTGTTTCACCTTGTCACCGACCATGATCGCCTCTATGCTCAATCTACACACGTAAAGACCAAAGAACATTTTTGGTACAAGTTCATCCCAACTTGACTAACATCAGTTCACACACACGTGACACACATCAAGTAACAGTAAGCAACATCATCATTTATTCATCACAAATTACCATTGTCAATTATTTATCACTAAAATATTCTAGATCAAACCACATGATCTAACACACAGCGAAATTACTTAATTCAACTTTAGTTGTCATTGTCCTAGCTACTGCATTGCAGTAAAACAACTGGAGTATTGTGTCTTGATGCTGTGGAGATTAATAAAGAAGTTGTTGCGGTCATTGTGTTCTTAGCCTACTGCGAGAATGTGTTCGTTGCGTCCTCCTTCTGCTTGTGCTACCGTCACCAGGATTGGCCATCGCGTATGCCTGCGACAACGTCTGTTGCGGTGAGATCACCGGAGCCACCGACATGTATGTCGAGTTTTGTGAGCACCACATCTGCCTTTTGTACTCTGGTGCTCGTCTTTCCTCGTAGTAGAACCCATCTGTAACTTTGGGTAGCAGCTCCCCCATTACACTTGGCTCGACCAGCTCGTATTTGTTACAATGCATCTCTGGTAGAAGATAGGGAGACACATGGCAAGCCAACACAAGAGGATTGCCATTATTCGATGGAGTGCAGGATCTGTCGACGAAAGGTGACACATAGCAACAGGTAGTAAACCGAAGGACAGACTCAGGCAGTAGAAATCCAGTACCTGTGTGCCTGTTGTCCGTAGATTGCCCGCAATCAGAAAGGTGATAACTCTGAACAAGGTGACAGTACCACACCGATTTCGCTGATAGATTGGAATAGTCAGTGCGTTGCGCTATCGTTTCAGCTACCAGCCCCCTGATGGCTAGACATGCAGCACTGAATTGTGGTGGCAAAAGCTCCAAGCAGCCCATAGCAATCTCAAAGATGTCAGCAGCCTCTGTGAGACGGAACAAAATGGCCATCTTCAAACTTTTCTCCCACACCACTTCGTTTTCATAAGAGACAACGAAACACCCCACTGATCTTACTTGAGGATCCAGCCATGGCCATAGCAAAATGAGTGCAGTTCCACCTCCTCTTTGGAGGGAAAACTCCATTGACTTGCCAGCAAGCAAGGATCGAGTTAGTGATGGTAATAACATGAGCCCCTTTGGATGACCACCAGACTCAACTAACTTGAAGAAGCTGTCGGCACCATCTGCAAACCTCTCGAATCTCTGCACTACGGTGTCACCCAAGTTCTCGTCCTTACGGCCAAAAGGCACAAAGCGTTTGGCCGCTTGAATGAAGTATTGAGTAATGGAGGTACTCACTGTACTATTACTTCCACGCTTGCACTCCAAGATTTGCTTCTTGTGGGCACGTAAAATGCTGTCACCTTCCTTGGCCACACGCTTTAGCTTCGCCTTCCAGTGGAGCAATGGACGATGGGCTATGTGCAAATCTTCTGAGACGGCAACAACACTGCGGATCTTCAGTATTGCCATCTCCAATCTCTCAGCTTTGCCCTCATGACCAGTTCTGTCACCTAATACAAAAGAGGAGATTCTGCTCACAGCCTCGCTCGCAACTGCGGAGCCAACTATTTCTGCCATTATCCACTCTAGGGAGAGATGGTTTTGGGAGCACTAATATCTTTCCGTCTAACCACTTAAGGAGCACCGTGAGTGATCTATTTTGTAGATACGGGAGACTTTGTAAATCGCGTGGAACGTGTGGGTGTCTCCGCTGAAAGCCTATCTCATCGTACGCGAGCATACGCATACAAACGGAGGTGATGGGAAGCTAGCTGCCGTTGTCTCTCTGAACTTGCCTACACCTAATGCGCGCATTTCCTTTGACTAGACAACACTGGTTTGACTAGAAAGCTATTACATTAATTCCCTTTGACAAGACCGCTAATACACGCATTTCCTTTGACTAGACAGCAGTGAAGAAGATTACTGTATTTCCAGCCTTTCAATATCCTGTTTGACGAGTTAGTCAATAGACCAATGGAACTTCACTATTGCTTTTCGCAGAAACTGCACAAGCTGCCAATCTTCAGACAGTACAGCTGCAGTACGATTGGAATACAAATACTCGGGTACATTGCTAGTAGCACTACAAAGATCATGTAAATCTAACTAAATAAATGGCCCAGACCTACATCTTTGCAATGCTACGGAGCTAATTTTCACAAATATTTGTATACATGGACTACATAGTAAGAGCGAAATCATTAGATAGGCCAAATGATAATTTTCATAAAAATACATGGTCAAAATTTTTGTTTCAGTAACTTAGGTAGCTTGCATGATGGCGGCAAACCTGCCTGCCCATCCCGGTCTCTGCCCCTGCCTACTAGAAGGGAAGACAGTCTGCTGGCTGCACAAATGTTTCGGGGCCGGCCAAGCCAAAATTGATTGAGATACACAATTGATAAAACCATTCAAGTATTGGGAATATATAGTTTGATTAAATGTTTCATTGGGTAAAAAATGAGCGAGTTTTCCTAGAAAAAGGGAACAAGTTCCATAAATAACTTCTCAAGCATTGTTCCTTCAGCATATAAGAAGAACATAGTATTCATAACATACTAACAAGAGGAAAAATATGAAGAAAAATAAATTGATAACCCTCGCAGAGAAAAATAAATGCCGAATATTCAAATTAAGTACTTAGGTATCATGTCGCAGACAAGGAAGCAAACAACTTAGCAGTAGAAACATAAATGGGGATTTTGGAAGGAAAAAACCAAACAATTTCGAGTTGTGTGAATCACTTTTACAAGAACAACTCTAATATATGTATGTATGTATAGAGACAAATCTAGATTTAGCATTGTTGCATACCGTATTTACAAAAGTAGCCGTATGTGCATCTTTCTGCAAAAATAGCACTTCTGCTGTCCGGTGGTCAGGCGGCAGCGTCGGTGAGGCGACACGTGGCGAGGCTGATGTGACCACACCACCAACACATACGACCATAGCGGCCAATGTCAAGATTGAACTAAAGGTGAATTCGTTTCTTCAACTTCAACATATTTTAAATGAGAATATGATGCCATCTAATGATGAAAATATATATTTTTGTAGCACCACATTACTTTGGAACCAATTGAAGCACGGGTTCAAGTTGGACAGGTTTTGGAATCCAATTCGGCCTTTAGATCAATTCAAATTCAGCTTGACAGGCCAACTTCAAATGCGTATAACTTTTACATACGGAGTCCGTTTGAGCTCCACGAGTACTTGTTGGAAAGATTTTTTTGTCCTCTTTCCAATGGATCTAGTCTAAACTTCAAATTCCTATTGTACAAACCGTAATCATCAAAACAAGGTGCTGCGTCACCTGTTTGGGCAAAATTGAGCCTTGTAATGCTTGGGCCCAAGGGAGAGGCGCCCCCTCGCCAGGCCGTACTGTTTACATGAACAGTACCATGAATAGTACCACCCTATTTTTCTTAGTTTTGTACGGTTTTCCCACCCCTATTTAAGGAGGCTGCACCCTTCTAGTTTGCTTGGATTTCGTTTGCTTAGTTTTTTCATTGTGAAAACTCTTGTTCTTCGCTTGTGTCGACTAGACCAACCATAAAGAACCTTTATGGAATCTCACCTTTTGAACTCAATATAAATATTTGCAATTTCAGATTGCTTGTTATCTTATTCTTGCGTGTTCTTCGATTGCATGCAGAAATAAGCCTTCGTGGTCAGGTCAACCGCGTTCTTGGCACGTTTGATAATGACTCGAAGTGTGGTTTAGCGATTGTTTGGTATCAACCGCGTTCTTGGCACGTTTAGAAACCTGCATCGTCAAAGTCGTTCTCCTCCAAATCAAAGTTATCATCCTATCGGAAGATCGGGACCTCATCGCCTCATCAGAGGCAATTGGCGACAGGCACTTGCCACCCTGCCAATAGACGGCAGGTAGCCTACTGCCTGGTGGGGGGATGGCAGACAGGCCTGCCGTCCAGTGAGAGGGCGGCAGGTGATTAAGCCGGCTTAATTGCCTACTGTAATATTTTTGCATTTAGTGGTTGTTTAAATTTTTAAATAAAACTTTATGTATAGCCTTGTAACACAATGTACCTCATAGTATAATTTTTGGGTAATTTTATCCATTATGAATATTGGTCAAACATTCATACAATTTTGATATTTTATGTGTTTTTACATATAACAAACGAGCTCAAAAAATTACAAAATTTTATGTGAAGCCTCCCGACATAGTCATAGTTATTATGTTATTTTTTAGAAATTTTATGTGGTCCGAATTTGCTACGACCAGTTGCCTTGAAGCATACGACCCGGTCATCTTAGCTTATGACCATGGATCAGAACTTTTACAAACGTAAATTCCAATAACACCAAAATATCAATTAGTCATCATCACTAAATGCACGACGACCACATGGTCTAACACCATATGACAGTCTTTTTCACCATATATATGTATGTGTGTGTGTGTATGTGTGTGTGTGTACATATATATAGCGATACGCTATAAGTCTTGCTAAATATATGATGTACACAATCTTGTTTAAATTATTGTTGTTCAGATAATAAGGAAGATAACATGCTAGATGAGAGAGTACGATGATGGATCTTTCTAGGGCCTAACTCTAGTCGGTTTTCTATAGGCTATGGTGGCACTGGACACTTTTGTTTATTTACTTGTCTTCCACTGCATATTACTCTTGATATTTATATTTATTTGGCTGGTCGGTCTTATATTGTAAAATTTATATACATCACTTATATACATATCCCTTTTGTTGTAAATTAATTGTATACGATATATATATAGGTGTAATCTCAATGTTATGAATATGTGTATTAGTCACTAATTATGAAACTAGTACAATGCACATGTGAAGATTTGGTTATTCGAGCCCGGCGTCCCCACAGATTCCGTGTTCCATATATGATTTGTAGCCGAGGAGGAGGATAGGATAAGAAGCTCCGGACCAGTAAGCAATGCTATTATTGCCGGATAGCTCTGAAGATCAAGAGCAATCAATCTGATGGGAAGCAAATTACCGCCCTTCCTGTGCTGTTAACTTCAGACTAAAGCAAGTTATGCCCATGTTCAGCTTTCAGGTTACTGCAATGGCCATTGATTATTCATAGAGCATAGGATTCTCATGTCGGCACCATGTTCATTATCTGAGTTTACTGCAATAGCCATTGATTATTCAGAGAGCATAGGATTCTCATGTCGGCACCATGTTCATAATCTGCGCACGTTACATCTATGAAGTTAGTTCTTGTCCTGTTTGCAGTCAAGCCATCAGTCTACATAGTAAACATCAAACCAAACATCCATTTTATTAGCGTATGTTGAACGCATGTCTTTCACATCTTCAATCGTCCCTATCTGCCAAGCTATTAATTTTGGTCTACGTTACCAAAAAATTGAAAAAGAAAAGAAAAGGATTCACTAGTTAATTTTGGTCCATGTAATTCTCTCGACCTCGGTCACTTTAGCGTACTCCGCCGAAACATGGACCATACACATTCTGACATACACCACTTGTAAGTATATATTGCTGTTCGCATGTAACACTTGACTTAAAAAAGAAATGTTACTACAAATATTCTCGTTATCAATTTTAATTAATAAGCAAGTATTACTATCAACAAAAGTTCAAAAATAAACAGTCAATATGATAGTAAACATAAATATCAGTAACACTACAAACCATAACCTGAACTTAACATGACACAACAATAGTCATAATAAACCATCAATAGGTCTAAACTAAGGAATGAATCAAATAACAGAACTACGAAAAATAACTAAAGGAAAACTATTGATCATCTAACTATTACATGAATTGTCTAAACTAACGATGATCATAATCTATTGAACTCTAAGTGAATAAAAAACTATAAGTGTGCAATGTCCTTTGTGCTACATCAACCCATGCATATCGCCTTCAACGTTCATCTAAAAATAACAAATAAGTAAAAGTGAGTCCAAGACCCAGCAAGTACACAATAAAACAATAGCATCAATAACATATACAATTCATTATTTCACAATTTTCCAACGTTCTGTTTTCTCATCGCACTTTCTGTTAGTGCAATGTAATGCTCATGCTCATCTCTCCCCTGTAGCTTATACCGGTATCACGAGGGGCACACCCATCGATGTTACATTCTACCTCTATTCCATGAAGGTGCTTACCGAAGTAGATCTTTCTCTCTATCCCGTGGAGGTGCCTACCTCTGTGGGTCTTACTTAAAAGCACACCGAAATAGTCACATAGCGTTGCTCATAATTATTGAATTTCTCACCGCCCTGTTTCGTAATGCATATGTCATGTCATGGATGTCATTTTTATCATTTTATCACATATCACAATTGTCATCAAATTAGTATCATACTGAATAGAATATGATCAAATATTGCATATCATAAACAAAATAACAATTATCAACAATCAACTATCATTTTACTATACACTTTCCTTTCTAATTGCGACGATCGGTTTGATTAGGAGATGACATTACAACCGATGCTACTCCTCCTACAGCAATTAATCATACTCAATATAGGCCATAGCATTATAAGGAAACAAATAAATGACAACACTCCTACACGCTTACCAAACCCACAACTTTCCTACTTTATCGAATAGTCAACCCAGTTGTTTTAGTACTAAACTTATCATAACTTTCAATTCTCGTATCGAAATATAGCAAATCATACCAGTTCTAGAATCTATACAAAATTTCCTACAATTCTCTAGTTGATCACAAGTTCAGTTTAAATCATCTAGACTCCATTTTGACTCAAAAAAACATACCTATCACCTTCCAAATAGTAGATTCAATAATTTAACATCTTTTAATCTACACATGCAAACCTATTGAATTATAACATTTTCAAAATCTACAAAAAAATTATATATCACTTCATAATTATTGATAAAATTAATTCTACCTGTAAATTAGTGAAATTAATGATTTTCCACGACTGCGTCTAGTAGTAACCTGGTACTGGACAACAACCTCTCAAAATTCATAACTTCTATTTTACTTGTCCGAAAAATCATATTCTTAGATTTCTGCAATCCTTAAAACAAATTCCTACAATTTTCATGTAGACCAAATTCCAAAATTATTCCATCTTCTACTTTAAATATACATATTAATATATGCGGCCCACAAATGACAAAATTACCAGACAACAAGTTTACACAATTCATATCTCAAAATCTACTCATCCAATCGACGTGAATAAAAATTTCATGGAAAACTATAGAAATCTTCTACAACTTTCTACTAGATAAAATTCTCATATTATGCCTATATACTATCGGTAAATATAGTATAACTATACAGCAGATTAAATCAATGTACTATTTAATTTTCCCTCGATGATCAATTTTTCTAGATTGTTACTCCGATGAAGAATGGCAAAATTATCATTCTTTCTCGTAATTCTTTCACTTCTTCCTGATATTTCCCCCGTCGCAGGCAGGACACAGCAACGTGCTACCGCGTGGCCCGCGTTTGGTGGCCGGCGTGAGGCTTTGTAGCGCGTGGAGCCGGTCTTGCTAGCGCGGGAGCCATGATGCGCTAGCAAGACACCTTGCGCTAACACCGTGACGAGTGGGACAGCGACGCCTGGTCAGACGGCAGAAGGAGCTCCGAACTGTCAGGGAAAATCGCTATGGATCTAGACGAACCATGAACGACAACCTTTAAGATCATACGCATAAACACGAGTAAACTTAGATTGATTTCGTTTCTTTGTGACGCGATACAGCTCGATGCGTCTGTGTCCTTTTCTTCTTTCTTATATAGAAAAGCAACATACAAGACTTTGAAACCAATGTGACATACCACGCTGAGAATCCATCACGAAAACATCCCGACTTTCCGTTTATGACCACTCTGAATCCCAAACAAACTCTGACTCTTGACCCCTTACAACTACGGCTGTTACAGTACCTTTACAACTTACGACCTCTACAGTACCTTCACGACTTACGACTGCTACAGCACTTGAACGTGGTCGAGATTACCGTGGTCGTAGAACATGGTCGTAGACTGCCGTGGCTGTAGAACGTGGTCGTAGATATGACTAGACTTGAAGATAACTAGATTAACTCTATCAATTTTCTCCTTAAACTTATTGTCTTCCGACAATGTTCTGCACACCGATCTTCTCCCTCATTTCCATAAACTTCATTCTTCCGAGCAATTTGGTCAGGATGTCTGCGAGCTGGTCTTCTGTGCAAACATGCTGCACTTCTATTACCCCTGATTCCACACATTCTCTTATATAATGGAACCGAGTATCGATGTATTTGCTTCTCTCATGGTAGACTGGGTTTTTGCACAACGCTATTGCAGACTAATTGTCAATCTTCAAAGTTACCTTCTTAACATTTGTTTTCAACCTGTCAGCCAACAATCATCCCAGCCATACCCATTGGCATGTTGCTGCACAAGCTGAAATGTACTCTGCTTCACACGAGGATAAAGCGATCAACTTCTACTTCTGCAAACACCAACTGATTGGGTTCGACCCAAAGAAAAATACCATACCTGAAGTACTTTTCCGATCGTCCATGTCACTGGCAAGATCACTGTTCGAGTAACCGATCAGCCTCAACCTTCTTTCTTCTTCTCATATACACACCCGTAACTCAAAGTTCCTTTCATGTATCTCAATATGCACTTTACAACACTCATATGTTCTGTTGTTGGATTCTCAATGTACCTGCTCACCATCCCAACCGAGAACGTCAAATCCTGTATGTGTGTAGCAAGTATCTTAAACTTTCGATTATGCTTATGTACAGAGTCTTGTCTATGGGAGTATTTGTACTGTTCTTGCTCATTTTCAGGTAGGGATCCATTGGAATTTGCGTTGGATTGCAATCCATCATGCCGCATTTGTCCAACACCGTTCTATTGGGGAGAATAAGGCGCTGTTAGGTACCGCCTAATTCCCAATAGCTCACAGTAGTCTTCGAACTCGTTCGGGGTAAACTCACCACCGTGGGGAGTGCATAAGGTTTTTAGCCTCAGGTTCTTCTCTACCTTAGCCTACAGTCTTGATCTTCGCGAACGCCTCGAACGCTTTATCTTTGCTTTGGAGTAACGCCAGCTACATGTACCTTGTACAATCATCTACCAATAGTAGGAAATAACAATTTCCTCTATGCGTGGTTAGAGTGAGTGGCCCGCAGATGTCGTTGTGTCACAACTCAAGGGGCATATCTGCTCGGTATAGAGACGTGGCTAGAAACGAGTTCTGATGTTGTTTGCTGATCAGACGACCATCACAGATGTGATCCACAAGCTCAATCATGGGCATGCTTGGTACCATCTTCTTGTAAGTCAAATCCTTCAGAGCATGAAAATTCACATGCCCGTACCTAACGTGCCATCTCCATGCCTCTTCAGTGCCTCTTGTTAGAAGACAATCTAGGAATGTCGGATTGATGTGTAACACATATATCTGGTTTCTTAGTTTGCTCACTTTGGCCAACATCCTCTAAGTTCTGTCTAAGATTGAAATTACTTCTCCTTCGACCACAATCTTGCAGTCGTTTTTGTCTAATTGACCAAGACTGATAATATTGCTTCTCAGCTTCAGGATATAGTAAACATTCGTGAGAATGCGATGTTCACACGTGGAACACTCAAATAGTATCGAGACACTTCGTTGTATCTCCATAGCTGAACCATCTCCAATTTTACTGAGCCTTTTACCTTCGTATCAATCTCAACAAACTTCTCCATGTCCGGTGATATGGTTACTTGCACCAGTGTATAGGTACCAAGCCTTGTTTTGGGTACCACTAATTCGGTGTCACCTTTTCTTCATGTAGGAATACCTCTTCTTCAGGTGTTGGGACTGTATGGATCAGCTCACATATTTTGATCATCAATAGCTGAGGATCATCATCGTTCTACTTCACTATGACATTTGTCGTTGCTCTTCAGTTCGGCTTTGGACACTCTTTGCAAAGTGCTCGTACTCATTATAGTTGAAGCACTTGACTTGGTCTTATCAAAATCTACTGGCAATCATTCATCGACAATGTGTTTGCCTTCTCCCCGGGCACCACCTTGTCCATGGCTGCATCCCTGACCTCTTCCGTTTCGACCTCCTCTCTGAGCGCTACTCGAGCCCTCGTTCTTCTTAGTCTTCAAGCTCTTTTCTTCCCACTTACCTTCAGTAAAGAGTAGCTTGTCTCCTTTGTCCTTCGAGTGCCGTCGACCCTTGAGTCCTTCATCAAAGTTCTGAGATGGCCAATCGCCTCTGAGACTGACATAATTTTGACATCACCGAACTGCTCGATCGTTCCGATGATTTGGAGGAATCTATTAGGAACCAAACTGAGCAGCTTTTCAACAACGTCACTTTCTTCCACTTCACATTGAGCGAGCGGATTTCACCCACCAAAGTGGTGAGTTTCATGGAGTACTCAGTGATCATCTCCGAGTCTCCCATCTGCAATTTACTTAGTTGCCATTTGAGCACTTGAGCACGTGCCTTCTTGATGCGATCTTTGCCTACTCGTATCTCCCTGAGTGCGATCCAGGCTTCTTTTGCTGTCTCCTTCTCAGCGATCGACATCATCACGTCGTCTGGCATTGCTTGCGAGATGGCCACCATCGTGCCTTGATCCTTGTCACCATCATCGTCTCCATGTTCGACTGCCAACCATACCTCTAGCGAATGCAAGATTAACTTCGTCTTGATGGCCCATATGCCATAATTCGTTTCGCTCAACATCGGGTATTGAATCGAGATCATGGCGCTTCTTGTCATCAGCTTGACGAACATGCCTATCTTCGATGGATCAAGCTCATTGCCTATGACCTTGACGAGCGCTCCAGATTTTGACAGATCAACCTCTTTGCCGGCCATCGCTTCACCCCCTTATGCTCTGATACCAATTGTTGGGAAAATTGCCCAAGACCTAGACAAGCGATGAATGACAACCTTCGAGATCACACATGCGAACATGAGTAAACTTAGATTGATTTTGTTTCGTTGTGATGGGATGCAGTGTGATGCGTCTATATCCTTTTCTTCTTTCTTATTTAGAAAAGCAACATACAAGACTTTAAAATCAACGCGGCATACCACGCTAAGAATTTGATACGGAAACATCCCCACTTTCCGTTTACAATCACTCTGAATCCCAAACAGACTTTGACTCCTGACCCCTTACGACTACGACTGTTACAGTACCTTTACAACTTACGACCGCTATAGTACCTTAACGACTTATGACTAACGACCACTATAGTACTCGAACGTGGTCGAGACTGCCGTGGTCGTAGAACGTGGTCGTAAATACGATCAGACCTAAAGACAACTAGATTAACTTTATCACGAACTGGCTTGCATGCACATGCATGGATACGGTGGCTTCTGGTGACGGTGCACGGGAAGAAAAAAAAAGAAAAGCTAGTGTTTTGCGTTTATCTATCCCCACCATCCTTTTTATCATTGTACGAGTTTGATACAAACTCCAACTCCCCCTTACTACTCGTTCCATGAAAGTAACTCACCTTTAAAAATTCAAAACATCCTATTTCATGTATCTTTTTTCGCTAATTAGCATGGGTCATTAACGGCAATTTTTAGGATATTACACCGCGTTTCATACTACTTGGCCCTCTTTGACTTGATATTGGGTACCTTACTTCTTCTTATTGAAATGATACCTAGTTGGTATTCTCGTTTTTCAACAAAGGCCTCATTGCAAGGGGATTTCCAAAGACATTACAACATCCCGAAAATTTGAATTTGGAAATGTGTAGCCCTCGAATTATTTTGAAATATATTTTCTTGGTATTTGGATTTTAGTGGTGTTCCTTTGAATTTTGGTTGAGGTTCCAACAAATGAAGGAAATCATGAAAATTGCAACAAATGGAAAGTCATGAAGAAAATATAAAAATAATAGAAAATTTTTAATTTGAAGTCAAATATGAAAAGATGATCCATGAAAAAGGAGAAGGGTAAAGATTTGAATCAAATTTAAAAATTCAATTTGGGCCTAGTAATCATAATAGTAATAATAATAATAAAGATAATAAAATAAAAAAGGTGAATAAATATGCATATATATGTATATAAACAATAACCATAATAAATAAAATAGATAAAAGAAAATAAGTAAACTAATAAATAAATAAATATATGTAAATAGATAAGCATACACATGTGAATATATCTATATATAAATAAATAAATAAATAATACACCTGGTCTGGTCGAGCCGGTCCAGGCCAGCCCATTTTCTTCTTTCACCCCCTCCCCCGCAGTTTGTTTCGGCGAAGCCGAAGCCGTGCCTCGCCCGCTCCGTCGTTGTGTGCCTGTCGCCGTGCCTCGCGAGCTTTGTCGGTCGTCGCCTGCCTCGCGCCCACACTGCTGACAACCGCCATAGTGCTGCTGCACTGGGAATGTCGTCGCCTCGCCCTGGTCAGCTCCCTAGTAGAACAGCTGCCACCCACAGTTTCCCCATCCCGTCGCATCCGCCTCGGCCATAGCGTCACCAACCGCGCTGACACTGCACCATGCAATCACACCCGTACCTGGCCGCTGTCTTATCAGTTATCGCGAGTGCTATACCGACGCCACTGCCATGCCATGGACTCAATCAGCCAACTACCCCTCTGCGGCTGCCGCCTTTTCCGTGGCTATAAAGCCCAACTCTTTCCCCGGTCACTTCGCTGCAATTCACTCTTCCTCTCACCCGAAACAATTAGCCTCCCATGCCTCATAGATCGCCTGCGACATTTTCTTCGCCAAATCCGGTCGGCGAGCAATCCGTCGATTGGCGCCACAGTAGTCTGATTCCTCCCCATCGAAGCACCCCCGGAGCACCACAACGTCATTCCCCACCTCAGGCGAACCCCTTGTTGCCTCTACTTCGCCCGCACCATGCGCCTCCTCCGCCCATCGCCGTCGCATGCCGCCAGCTAGCCACCGCTGTTCCCGAACCGCGCTGACCCCCCGAGGTAGACTCCCGAGCTCACCTAGATGCTCCCCTCCCGTTTAATTGAGCTTCGTTGTCGTGCGCTGTCGTAACCACCACTCCCCAGTTCAACCGGCCGACGCCCCGTCAAATTCGCTGGCGAGACTTCGTCTCCATGTAGGCGCGGGCGTGAGCAACCCATTTTGGGGATGCTCAGCTCCGGCCACCGTTTCCTCCGTTGGCGGCACTGGAGCTACGTAATTAAAACCCGGTTAAGACAGTCATTAATTATGGTTAAGACAACAGTTAATGATTGGTATTTAAAGTAATGAGCCACTAACTTGTGGGCCATGCCCTTTAATTAAAACCGAACTGGTCCCACCTGTCATAGATACAGAGAAAAGAAAATAAAAATAAAAGAGAAATTTAAAAACTACTGTGGGTCCCAACTGTTAGTTTTTATTTATTTTCGTATTTATTTAAACTAAGAACTTCAAGAGGGCACAACTTATTCATTTTAACTCCAAATTCAGTGAAACAAATTTCTAAATTCAATATCTATCCAATGGAATTGAAACCATTATTTTTGAAGATCATTTGAATTTTTGGTGAGACTTTGTGTGGTTTATTGATTTTTATCCAAATTTTTGCGCAACGTAAAAATAGTGTACGAGGCCCAAGAGGAAGAAACTGAGGCTAAAGCAACCCTCGACGATCAAGACCAAGTCAACTGTGACCAAGGCAAATCAATACTTTGATCATGTTGAACCTACCTTTTTTGCAAATTAATTCTGTTTTAAATTATTAAATTACATACTGTTATTTTATGTGCAAATTTATGTTTGATTTCAAGCTTCTAGTTATATATCCATTAATGAACTTGTTAGTATTACACTCATTTGGTACACATGAATATTTGAGCTTTGTCACCCTAGCAAAATTATAATAGTAAAACTTTCAAAAATAAGTCCATATTTATATGTCATGCTTAGTACTGTTTAGTTAATCGGGGGCACCAAAATGCCCTAAGTATCACTTTCAATCATGAGAAATTGGTTTGGGAAGTCATGGTGAAAATGACTGACATATTTTGATATGACTTATTTTATGCTCCCAAAAACCCAAACTTGCTTAAATATCTGGGTGGATGGTTCGGGGGCTGGTGCAGTGGTGCACGAGAGTGCGGTTAGTGGTAGAACTGCCTAGATAACTCTAAGGACTGAATCTTGTCATGACCTCCTGTGTAAGAAAAGTATAACCATAGGTCTGTAAATTACAACTTGGCTTAGTAGATTTACCGGACCTTGAAAGTCATCTCATTGGTGGAGGAGGTGAGATAGTGCAAGTGGCTGTACGTGTGACGACTTGAATGGGACACTCGTTGAGGGTGAAGTTTACCGCGACAAACTAGTCAATGTGGGTAGTCCAGCTGCTAGTCGCATAGGGGTAGAACATCCTGCACAACTTATGGAACCCGCCGCAAGTTGGAGAATCCCATATTGGTGAGATGATGGAAGGGGTGAGGTATTTTGAAAAGTTACTGTGATGGTCCACTCAACCGCATGACTAAGGAATCGTGTGGGGTAATGAGCATATCGTCTCTTGTGGGTAAAGTGTACCAACTCTGCAGAGTCAAAACTATTTGAATAGCCAAGCCCGCGGTCAAGGGCGGACATGGGAACTTAACTAGATATAGTTCTATTTCAAAAATCTTTATGGGTGGATTTGGAAAAGTGGTAGGCAGTGGAAAGCCCTGATTTGTGTTGCCCTGGCTATCGCCCTAGTGGTTATGTAAGCGGTTATAACGCTGAAAGGTAGTATATGGTGCAGACACCATGTAACGGTGGATGATATCTGGATCACTATTTTTGATACAATATTTTACACATTATGTTTTAAGTCCAAAATGCTAGGTCATAGGAAATTACTAAGTAACATATTCTAAAAGTGATTGATGGCAAATAAAATAACCCGAGCCTTCCCTTGATAAACCATGAATGTTATTTATTGCATTCTATGTATTAGCTCCCGAAGCACGGTGAATTTGTGCTTACCCTTACATTGCTAAAATCAGAAACCAGGACCAAAGACCACTATGCATATGAAGATACCCCTGCAGCGGATGGACGAAACAACAATGGAAACTAGGACGGCTTCTATGATTTCAGTTCCTAGACAAGTAGACTTAATAGAGATTGTGTGCACATATATAAGCTATGTCTAGATGATATATGTTGTACACATTTACTCCCCAGTCGCTTGCCTGTGGATTATGGTCTTACTTCTGCTTTTACTTCCGTTGTTGTCTTTGTAATGTAGACATCTGTCCTGTTCGGCCCTTATGTAAACTGTTGCCCGACGCGGTGTATTTTAAACTCTGATATGCAATATTACGGTTAGTATGTTTCATGTGATGTATGAGTTGATGTAGCAATGTACATATGCACACTATCTACTGATTTAGGGAATAGTGCAATGTTTTACAGGGGATTCTGGATTGAAAAATCTAGATCCAATAGACATCATTGCAAGCTAGCATCCATTGTTCAATGCCCCATTTCATGGGCTAGACTAATCTGGTGAGTGCATTGGCATTTACTGAATTTACACTTACAATGATGTTGAGCTTTTGCTTCTTTTCCAACGAGTAGCTTTCAGAAAACTATTTGTCAACACTTTCATGTCTTCAGAACTAGCTGAAATACCGCCTGATTGCACAGTCAGCATATCGGATTTATTACGCATTTGCAATTATTGCGTGCCCTACTTTAAAATGAAATCATTTACAGACAAATTAAGAGTAAAAAAGGATTCATAAAGGACTGGAGCAAGATTATTTTTCCGAGATTCGTCCCCGGTTGTAGTTGTGCCATACGGGCTCACTAGCTTGATCACACAAATTCGGGCTCACAATTATCATTATATGTTGCCTTTTAAGATATTCTTTTTCTCTCAATTAGCGGGATAATATGTGGATTTTTTCTCTGATTTTTTTATTTAAGTTTTATGTTAGAATTTGTAGCCTTCAGAGCTAGTATCAGAGCATATGACTGTATGGTAAAAGCCTTAGGATGGTTCTTAGATAGGGCCCTAGGACTACACTTTTGGAAAATTCGTAAAAAAGAGTTTCTAAAAATATAGCGTATTACCTCCTTCCTTATCCTTCCTAGATCTAATCTCATCCATCTTTCATTGATATTTTTGAAAAGATACTAACACTAGTGTTTTAATTTACAAATGTCGGGAGGAGCAGCTGAGGGACAGTGGGACTACTTCGCTCACGGACTGTAGGAGGGAGAGTTTGCGAGCATATTGCGCAAACTACTACACTATTTGGGCTATAAGGACCAGCCCATCTACCGAGGGCATAAGGCCGTCGAGGGAGTAAGGGAATCATGGATTATGGAGGTTTTCTTCTATGCCCTAGATGAAAAGGACCCACCTCTTGTCTTCAGGACTCTGCACAGGAGGAGCACCGTTGCGACAGCTCTTTAGGACGCAGCTCACTTAGCCGTGGCCTGGCTATGCGACATTCACGGGCCCCCACTACTGCAGTCTCCGTTTCGCTACTATCCTTCACGCAGGAAGGGGCCAGATACAATGAGACATTCATGCCGACGACGGAACACATCCTGATGCTTATGCACCAAGTGCATCTCACCCGTGCCATGGGGGCTACCTACACTGCCACACTTCAGGAGATTTCTGATCTTCAACAGCACCTACTAGCCAGCTATAGTCAGGTGGAGACCCTCCAGGAGAAGCTCGCCAAGTGCGAGAAGGCACTTGCAGAGGCAGAGGAGGAGAAGGCCGCCACTCTCATCCAGCTACAGCAAGCCACAGTTGCTACCACGATCCCTGCTACAGTCCCCATGGCACCAGCTATGGCTTCTGCCTCGCCCCTGCCGTGGACAGCGGGCCTCGCATGAGGCTCACTGCTCGCAAGAGCGTGCGACCTCCCGGACCCCGGTTAGCCATCCGCATGGGGGAGGCCCGTCGTGCTCATAGCTGCTCCTTCTCATACTCGGACTCGTCGAACTTTAGTGGCAGCCATTCCCACTCTTAGTCACCAGACTACAACCCTTCCTGGCCCGGAGCTTGTTTTATGGAGTAGATAGTTTAGCATAGTGCTTGCTTGGTGTTGTATAATGTTAGCCAGCATTAACCACTGTAATAGTTGTAAGTTATGTTAGTGCCCTAGTACTGTAGTCGTGAGTGTTATGAACTTTAAGTATTATGTTGTAACTGCGAAGTTCAGCTTAGCCTGTGGGCTATATAATCTGAGCTATGTGACCTTTTTAATTATGAGTGTTGTGTGGCCAAGTTAGGCCTTGTGTTTAAAATTGTTTTGTTGTTTATTTTACTCGATTGGTTCTTACGTAATTGTTATGGGTTGATACCCCACATATCTAGCATGAGCATCTAAATTACAAAGCTATAACTGCAGATGACCACTTAGAGAGTCACTCGAGCCCAGGCCAATGCCAACCTCAACATTCAGGCTGAAGTGGATGCTAATCAAGAAACACAGCCTGCAGGTCGGGGTAGAGGCCAGAGCCAAGGAGTCAATCTTCCACCTCCGCTGGTCAATCCCACCATGGCGTAAGTCATGGCACAACAAACACAGCTTCTACAAGCTATATATGCCGGTCAGCAAGTCAACGCCAACAACCACAGTTCCAATGTGGCTAACTTCCTAAGGACCCGACCACTCACCTTCGCCTCGGCAAATGAACATCTCGAGGCCGAAGACTGGCTTAGAGATACAGAAAGAAAGCTCCAACTAGCCAGATGTGCAGAGGAAGATCGAGTGGTCTTCGCCGCTCACCAGCTTTAGGGAGCCACAGTAGCCTGGTTGGAAAACTATTTATCTACTAGAGGTCACGAAGATGCCATCACTAAACATAACTCTGAGGGTGAAGCAGACAGGCAAGGGGTAGCTGCAAGAGGAAACATAGAAGGAAGTGAAGGAGCAGGTCAAGCCAATCAAGACCCTCGCACCTGGCCTGCCAATCAGGCCATCCCGTGGACAGAGTTTAAGACCGCCTTCAAAGCTACCTGCAGGGGTAATGCGAATGAAGAAGAATGAATTCTGCACCTTAAAGCAAGGAAACATGTCGGTCAATGAATTCCTCACCAATTTCAACCAACTTGCGCGCTATGCCCCAAAAGATGTGGTGGATGAGGAAGAAAAGATTGACAGATTCTTCGAGGGCATAAATGAAGACCTACGGGTACAGCTGATCATTCAAGACTTCTCCAGTTTTCATCAACTGGTGAACAAAACATTGATCCTAGAGAATGAAAGGAAGAATTTGGAAGCCAGCCACAAGCGCAAGCAAGTGGCCCAATGACCCCAAGGGAGATTTATCCAAAAACTCTTCAACAACCCCTCTTTCTCAAGGCCAAGTCAACCCAAGGTTCCAACCCCAGCATCCTGTCCAAGTGGCAACTCCTTCCAGATTCCACGCCTTACAGGACAGTCTACTGGCGTGAACCCTGCTGCCAACAAGAACTGCTTTGGCTGTGGAGAAAAGGGACACTTCATCAGCTAATGCCCCTATAACAAGAACACGCTAGGGAAGTTCAAAGTAGGAACCACACCTGCTTGAGGCCAAGCATCAACGTCCAGCAAAGGGTACCAGACCCTGCAACCCAACAAGACTGCCTCAATACCTAACCGTGGCCGAGTTAATCACATCACTGTTGAGGAAGCTCATGAAGCCGCAGGAGTTCTAATGGGTACGTTCTCTGTCAAGTCAATACCAGCACAAACTCTCTTTGATTCTAGGGCTTCACATTCATTTATATCCAAGGGATATGTGGATAGGCTTGGGCTGCCTACTTACCCACTGAAGAAACTAGTGGTACTTAGCTCACCTGCTGGGATTATCACTGCTACTTTAGTGTGCCCTGGGGTAGAGGTTACCATGGAAGAATTTGGTTTCCTAGCAGATTTAATAGTGTTGACCTAGACCCTGGATATTATATTGGGGATGGACTGGCTAGCAAGGCATCAGGGAATAAAGACTGTGCCACTAGGAGGGTAAGGCTAACCAAGTGTCTAGGATTGACTATAGATGTGAAGGTGGACCGACCATACAGTTGGGACCGTGCAGTGTATCATTGTGAGGACATACCTCTGGAAAGGAATGCTGATAGTCCAGGATTATCCCCTGAGATGTTCCCCGAAGAATTGCCAAGCATGCCGCCTGACAGGGACCTTGAGTTTGTCATTAACCTAAAGCCTGCTGTTGCCCCAGTTTCTAAGAGGCCTTATAGAATGACTGTTGATGAGTTAGAAGAACTAAAGAAACAACTCTAGGAATTGCAGGACATGGGACTCATCAGGCCAAGTTCCTCACCTTGGGGATCTCCAGTACTATTTGTGAAGAAGGATGGCACTGCCCATATGTGTGTGGATTACCGGTCCTTGAATGAAGTGACCATCAAAAATAAGTACCCCTTCCTAGAATTGATGACCTATTTGATCAACTTGGGGGAGCTACCATTTTCTCCAAGATAGACTTAAGGTCGGGCTATCATCAGTTGAGGATTAGGACCGAAGACATTCCGAAGACATCTTTTAGCACTAGATATGGACTGTATGAATTTACGGTTATGTCTTTTGGTTTAACCAATGCCCCAGCCTATTTCATGAGTCTCATGAACAAGGTCTTTATGGAATACCTGGACAAGTTTGTGGTAGTATTTATTGATGACATTCTCATCTACTCTAAGAATGCAGAAGAGCATGCTGAGCACCTACACCTAGCACTAGAGAAGCTAAAAGAGCACCAGCTATACGCCAAATACAGCTAATGTGAATTCTGGCTAAAGGATATCAGTTTTCTAAGCCATATAGTGTCCGCCAGAGAAGTATCCGTCAACCCAGCCAAGATAGCAGCCGTAGTAGAATCGAAGCAGCCCACTACTGTCACAAAGTGCGAAGCTTTCTTATGTTGGCAGGATACTACAGGAGGTTTATAGAATGGTTTTCCTGGATTGCCAAGCCGTTGACACAACTACTCAAGAAGGAGCAGAGATTTGAATGGACAAAGGCTTGTGAAGAAAGCTTCCAAGAACTGAAGAAGAGACTGACCTCCACCCCTGTGCTAGTCCTGCCGAATATACACAAGAACTTTGAGGTGTATTGTGATTCTTCGCATCAAGGCCTTTGATGTGTATTAATGCAAGGAGGCTGAGTCGTGGCATATGCATCCAGACAGCTTCGGTGGTGCATACCCTAAAGATTTGGCGACATTATTTGATCGGTATCCATTGCGACATATATACTAATCATAAGAGTCCCAAGTACTTTTTCACGTAGTCTCGCCTCAACTTGAGGCAAAGGAGATGGTTGGAGCTAATTAAGGATTACGACCTTAGCGTTCACTACTACCCAGGCAAGGCTAATGTGGTAGCTGATGCCCTAAGTCGTAAGGCCTACTGCAATAATCTCATGGTTCAAGAGCAACAACCCGAGCTTTATAAAGAGTTAATGGCACTAAATCTGGAGATAGTAGAACAAGGCACTATAGCAGCCATGGAGATACAACCAAGTATAGAAGAACAGATCATAGCTACACAGAAGGAAAACTCAACCGCTCTAAGGTTAAAAAAATTAATGGAAAAAGGGAAGTCTCCTAAAATAACTGTGGATTAGTAAGGTGTTCTAAGGTATGGGACACGTATCTTTGTTCCCCACCAGAAGGACCTTAAAAATCTAATACTTAGAGAAGCCCACAGCTTTGTGTATTCCCTTCACCCCAGAAGTACCAAGATGTTTCAGGACATGAAGCAGTGGTACTGGTGGCAACGCATGAAGAGGGACATTGCCGAACACGTTGCTTGCTGTGATGTATGTCAAAGAGTGAAGGCCGAACATCAGAGGCCAGCAGGATTATTACAGCCATTACAAATACCGTAGTGGAAGTGGGAAGAGGTAGGAATGGACTTCATCACAGGTCTACCACGAACCAAATCAGGGTATGACTCCATATGGGTTATAATGGATAGGTTGACCAAAGTCACCCACTTCACCCTTGTCAAAACAACTAACAAGGGAGAAAGACAAAGTGGCAGAATTGTACATGTCCCGCATCCTGTGTTTGCACGGTGTGCCAAAAAGAATAGTTTAGATCAAAGATCTCAATTTACCTTGCACTTCTGGGCTAGTCTTCATGAATCTCTCGACACCCATTTGGATTTTAGTACTGCCTATCACCCACAGACTGACGGCCAAACAGAGAGAGTAAATCAAATACTGGAGGATATGCTTCGAGCCTGTGCCCTATATTTCTCTAAGGATTGAGATAAATATCTGCCTTATGCTGAGTTTGCCTTCAATAATAGTTACCAAGCTAGCCTACAGATGTCCCCGTTTGAAACTTTATACAGGAGGAAATGTTGGACCCCTCTTCACTGGTCAGAGGTAGGAGAGGGATACATCTTCGAGCCAGATACTCTAAAACAGGCTAAAAAAAGTTCGCCTGATTAGAGACCGACTACAAGCACCTCAATCAAGACAAAAGAGTTATGCTGACAAGAGGCATAGACCATTAAGTTTTGGAGTTGGAGATTATGTCTACTGCAAGGAGTGAGAAGGTTCAAAGTTAAAGGCAAGCTCACCCCACGTTATTTCTGGCCGTTCCCAATTGTGGCTAAGAAGGGAAAAGTTGCTTACCAGCTAGAGCTGCCCGCGAATCTAGCCGATGTACACAATATCTTCCACGTGTCTCAACTTAAGAAGTGTCTACGAGTACCAGAAGATAAAACCCCGTTGGAGGCAATTAAGCTCGAGAGTGACCTAACTTACAAGGAGCGCCCTATCAAGATCTTAGACACTGTAGAAAAGAAGACAAGGAACTAGACCATCCGCTTATGCAGAGTACAATGGAGTCATCATACCAAGAAGGAAGCCACCTGGGAACACGAAGATCAGCTGAGAAAAGACTATCCCTACTTGTTTATAGACTAGGCTAAATCTCAGGGTCGAGATTCTTTTTAAGGGGGGTAGGTTTGTAACATCCCAAAAATTTGAATTTGGAAATGTGTAGCCCTCCAATAATTTTGAAATATATTTTCTCGGTATTTGGATTTTAGTGGTGTTTCTTTGAATTTTGGTTGAGGTTCCAACAAATGAAGGAAATCATGAAAATGCAACAAATGGAAAGTCATGAAGAAAATATAAAAATAATAGAAAATTTTAATTTGAAGTCAAATATGAAAAGATGATCCATGAAAAAGGAGAAGGGTAAAGATTTGAATCAAATTTAAAAATTCAATTTGGGTGTAGTAATCATAATTTTAATAATAATGATAATAATAAAAATAATAATAAATAAAAAGAGGTGAATAAATATGCATATATATAAACATATACCATAATAAATAAATAGATAAAAGAAAATAAGTAAACCAATAAATAAATAAATATATGTAAATAGATAAGCATACACATGTGAATATATATATACATATAAATAATAATAATACACCTGGTCTGGTCGAGCCAGCCTAGGCCAACCGGTTTTCTTCTCTCTCTCCCCCTCCCCCACAGTTCGCTCCAGCGAAGCCGAAGTTGTGCCTCCCCCGCTCCATCGCTGTGCCTCGCGAGCTCCGCCGGTCGCCGCCTACCTCGCGCCCACAGTGCTGACGACCGCCACAGTGCTGTCGCACAGGACTGTCGTCGTGTCGCCCTGGTCAGCTCCCCGGTAGAACTGCCATCGCCCACAGTTTCCCCACCCATTCGCATCCACCTCAGCCATAGCATCAACAACCGCGCTAACACTGCACTGTGCAATCATGCCCATACCTTGCCACTGTCTCGTCACGACATCGCAGCCATGCCGTGGACTCGACCGGCCAACTGCCCCTCTGCCGCCGCCTTTTCCATGGCTATAAAGCCCAGCTCTCGCCCCTGGTCGCTTCGCCACACTTCACTATTCCTCCCACCCGAACCAATTAGGCTCCCGTGCCTCACAGCTCGCTAACGACATTTTCCTCCCCAAATCCGGCCGGAGAGCAATCCATTGATTGGCACCACCGTAGTCTGATTCCTCCCCACCGAAGCACCCCCGGAGCACTGCAACGTCGTTCCCCTACTCGGCCGGACCCCTCATCGCCTCTACTTCGCCCACACCATGCGCCTCCTCTGCCCATTGCTATCGCACGTCGCTAGCTCGCCACCGTCGTTCCCAAACCAAGCCAACCCCCTTGGTAGACTCCTGAGCACACCTAGATGCTCCCCTCTTGTTTAATTGAGCTCCAGTACCATGCGCCGCCGTAACCACCATGGTTGCCGCTGGCTAACACCCCGATCAAATTGGCCGGCGAGACTTCGTCTCTAGGTAGGCGCGGGCGTGAGCAACCCATTTTGGGGATTCTCAGCTCTGGCTGTCGATTCCTCCGTTGGCGGCAAACTCGCTAAGCACCGGCCGGAGCAAGAAGATGCACTGTAGCCGCGTAATTAAAACCTAGTTAAGACAGTCATTAATTACGGTTAAGACAGTAGTTAAGGCTTATGATTGGTAGTTAAAGTAATGAACCACTGACATGTGGGCCATGCCCTTTAATTAAAACCAAACCGGTCCCACCTGTCATAGATACAGAGAAAAGAAAATAAAAATAAAAGAGAAATTTAAAAACTACTGTGGGTCCCACCTGTTAGTTTTTATTTATTTTCGTATTTATTTAAACTAAGAACTTCAAGAGGGCACAACTTATTCATTTTAACTCCAAATTGAGTGAAACAAATTTCTAAATTCATCTAAATTCAATATCTATCCAATGAAATTAAAAAAATCATTTTTGAAGCTCATTTGAATTTTTGGTGAGACTTTATGTGGTTTACTGATTTTTATCCAAATTTTTGCGCAACGTAAAAATAGCGTACGAGGCCCAAGAGGAAGAAGCTGATGCTGAAGCAACCCTCGACGATCAAGACCAAGCCAACTGTGACCAAGGCAAGTCAATACTTTTATCATGTTGAACCTACCTTTTTTTGCAAATTAATTCCGTTTTAAATTATTAAATTGCATACTGTTATTTTATGTGCAAATTTATGTTTGATTTCAAGATTCTTATTATATATCCATTAATGAACTTGTTAGTATTACACTCATTTGGTACACATGAATATCTGAGCCTTGTCACCCTAGCAAAATTATAATAGTAAAACTTTCGAAAATAAGTCCATATTTATATGCCATGCTTAGAACTGTTTAGCTAATCGGGGGCACCAAAATGCCCTAAGTATCACTTTCAATCATGAGAAATTGGTTTGGGAAGTCATGGTGAAAATGACTGACATATTTTGATATGACTATTTTATGCTCCCAAAAACCCAAACTTGCTTAAATATCTGGGTGGATGGTTCGGGGGCTGGTGCAGTGGTGCACGAGAGTGTGGTTAGTGGTAGAACTGCCTAGATAACTCTAAGGACTAAATCTTGTCATGACCTCCTATGTAAGAAAAGTATAACCATAGGTCTGTAAATTATAACTTGACTTAGTAGATTTACCGGATCCTGAAAGTCATCTCATTGGTTGAGGAGGTGAGATAGTGCAAGTGGTTGTATGTGTGACAACTTGAATGGGACACTCGTTGATGGTGGAGTTTACCACGACAAACTAGTCAATGTGGGTAGTCCAGTTGCTATTCGCATAGGGGTAGAACATCCCGCACAACTTATGGAACCCGCCGCAAGTGGGAGAATCCTATATTGGTGAGATGATGGAAGGGGAGAGGTATTTTGAAAAGTTACTATGATGGTCCACTCAACCGCATGACTAAGGAATCGTGTGGGGCATTGAACAGATCGTATCTTGTGGGTAAAGTGTACCAACTCTGCAGAGTCAAAACAATTCAAATACCATGCCCACGGTCAAGGGCGGACATGGGAACTTAACTAGATATAGTTCTATTTCAAAAATCTTTGTGGGTGGATTTGGAAAAGTGGTGGGCAGTGGAAAGCCCTGATTTGTATTGCCCTGCATGTCATCCCGGTGGTAATGTAAGCGGTTATAACGCTAAAAGGTAGCATATGATGCAGACACCATGTAACAGTAAATGGTATCTGAATCACTATTATTAATACAATCTTTTACACATTATGTTTTAAGTCCAAAATGCTAGGTCATAGGAAATTACTAAGTAACATATTCTAAAAGTGATTGATGGCAAATAAAATAACCCGAGCCTTCCCTTGATAAACCATGCATGTTATTTATTTCATTCTGTGTATTGGTTCACGGAGCACGGTGGATTTGTGCTCACCCTCGCATTACTAAAATTAGAAACTGGGACCCAAGACCACTATGCATATGTAGATACCCCTACTGCGGATGGACGAAACAACCATGGAAACTAGGACGGTGTAACATCCCAAAAATTGGATATTCTAAAATATGGAGTTTTTAAAACCTTTTCTTGCACTTTTCTAGATTCAAATTTATTTTGAATGTTTATTTGAAATTTTCTGAGTTTCATGCTATGCAAATTAATAACTCAAGAATAATCCCAAGTGCAAATGATGATCATGTATATAACAAAAATAGAATATGACATGATAGATCACGAATTCAAAATACCAAAATCTTGAATTCAAATTCAAGTTAATAAAATAAAACCAAAAGAAATATTGAATTATATCTCTAAATGGTTAAACCAAAAATCCCTCCTTTTAATTCAATTAGCATGCAAAACCCAAGAATTGAATACTCAAAAATTTATTCAATACAAAATAAAATAAAATTTAAAAGTAGAGAATTTTTAGCTTTTTATCTAGATATTTGAACCAAGACTTGAATTGAAAATTGAAAAATTGAATACAAAACTTAAATAAAAACTCAGATTTTGAATATCATACAAAACTCCAAAAATCCGTAAATCCTAATGCAAATCAAAATTTCAAAATAATGCTTTAGCATTTCTTTTTACCTTTTCTTTCCCTTTTCCCTCTCTCTTACATGTGGGCCCAATCTCTTTTCTGTCTCCCCCTCTCTCTTTTTCCTCTCTCTCTGCCGCGTGGCCCAAGCGCCCTGCATCCTCCCTTTTCCTTCTTTCTTCTCTTTCTCTCCCGTTCTTTCCTCTGTGTCGTGCTGTCTCTTCTTCCTGCTCGCTTCTTCCCCGTGGCAGCCATGCGGGCTTTGCCTCCCTTATCCACAGAGCACACCTCCTCCCGTCGGCATCATGTCCTCTCCGCCCCTACCTAGTCTTGGTCAGTCCATCACCGCACGTCCCTGTCTGGCCACCGCCCACGACATCACCGCGTGAATCCCGGCTGCGCCGCGCTTGCTCCCAAGCCGCCTGGTCAACTCAGCGCTTATAAAGGAGTACTCGTGCCTCCATCAACCTAGCGACATCCCCCTCTCACTCACACCTCAAAGAATCAGCCCTTGGAGCCTCACCGCTTGCCGGCGGCCCCCTTCTTCTTCGTTGCTGTCCATTAGGAGACCGGCTGATTGGGGCTATCTCCGGGCAATTCCACCACACTAAAGTTTCCCCGTAGTATTGCAAACACATCCCCATCCTCAGCCAAACTCCTCGTCGCCTGTAATCCGTCGGCGACGTGAGCTCCCCCGCGCTATCACTAGCCATCGCTGCTAGCCCGCCTCGGCATCACTCCGGCTGCACCAACTGCTTGGCTAGGTTACCCTTAATTATAAATAAATATGTCCTAACATTTAACATGCCACCATTACATAAATCTCATTGATAGATTTAATTAAATAGCAATATTAAAATATGACCCTGTATAACAAGCTAGGACCCGTATAAATGGATCCTAATTCAAATTAAACTATGCATAGTGATAACTAAGGATACATAAAATATTGTACCACAAAATGCTACAAACCCGGACTCTAAGATTAATTCGGTAAGCTAAAAATTGTATACATCGCGTATATAGTATATGCCATGAATATTAACGCTTGACAAAATAATGCTCAGCTAAACTCATACATCGATTCATAGGTCTAACCTGACTCATGAAACTTCCTTAATAAATATAAAAATAATAATAAAAGAAGTTATTAATAAAAAGATAGAATCATCGTATTCCACCATCGGCTAGGCCTAGCCATCCTCAAGTCTAGATCAGAATGTTCCTATATCCTGAACCCTCCTTGATATCCATCTCGACGGATTTCCTTGCTGTCATTTTGTTGGAACCCGGAGTAACGACTCCTGGATCCTCTGTGTAAATCGCACTAGTCCAGGATCAGCTAGTGCACACAGTACAACAAAGATAAATACTAAGCACAATTGACCAATTATATTAAATAAAAGGGTACGGCCTTATGGCCAAGTCTTATATCAACGCCCATTGGCAAAATAAATAAAGCAAAGAACTGCGGAAGCAAACTGAAAAGTAGCAAAGCCCAAGCCTGCCCACAGGCAAACGACAGTAAGACGCAGCCTATTCGTCCAGATCTTCACTGTAGTCGACGACATCTTCCTCTGTGTAGGGAGGGTGCAGGGTGAGTACAAACTCGTACTCCGCAAATCACACGGAAAATGCAACATAATGATAAAGGCTTCAATATGGAAGGCTTCTAGGGTTAGTTTGCATAAAACAGCATTTAAGAAATATAGTAATAGATTGAAATTGCTGAATTTAATACAATAAGTAAAAACAGTACTTGAGTTAGAAAATAATACCATCAGTGCAGGCTCTGACCAAACACCAACCTATCCTCGGGCATCCCACCCGGACCATCTTTTCCAAAAGATCACGTATGGATTCCATCCATCCACACATTTCCAAACACTCGTGGATTCCATCCATCCACAAGTTTCCAATATCTCTCATGGGTTCCATCCACCCACAAGGTTTTCATTCTGTCATGGATTCCATCCATCCATAAGGTTTTCGAAAACATTTTTGAAAAGCAAAGTCTAATCCATGAAAAACTTTTACTCAGCATGCCCATGACCGTGGGCACGGCTATCTAGGATAGATTATACACTCTGCAGAGGTTGTACAGCTTTACCCACAAGACACGATCATCCCATATTGCCACGCGAGTTACACACTTCCTTAGGTGTGCGGCAAGGAGTCGTGACAAGGCCTTTACAATGCAAAGCCTTCAACCTGGTCGAGCCAACTCTAAGGTTTCACCCCAGTAAGGAATCCACCAGACCGGGACCCCCTCTTGAGCCTAGACGAGACTTCTCATGGCTTAACCACGCTCGCCCAAGTGAGACTTCACATGGCACCAACCAGGCTCACTTTCAATCTACGACTTGACTCAGGTTGGGACTTCGCAAATTATTCAGCCAGGGCTGTCCCATACTAGCCCTGTGGTCGTACGATTAGGGCTTTGCAACAGTAGCTCATAGATCGGTCCTTAATCTGACTTAGGCCCAACCACATACCCCTGTGCACGACAATCAACCACTGCGGCTCCAACCAACAGGGCATGCCTGCACCCACCAATCTAACCAATTGCCTAAGTCAAGACCAGTTTTATATTTTGTTTTCAAAATAATTCATAAAACTCCTTGACTCACCAAAGTCAAGAGTACATATCGAAATCATATCATTTTATGTAAAAAGGTCATCATTTTATGTGAAGGATACCCCAAAATCAAAATTATAACTAAGCAGGTCTAAGCATTTGATATAGTAATTCTCTAGTCATACTAATGTACCAACTAGAGTTTGATTCTAGGGTTACAAGGTATCGAGGAATCCAATAGCAATGGAGGAATTAACAAATAGGCAATAACTAAATTTAAAACTGAATTGAAATACGTTGAATAGAAATATGCATGCAATATAGTTTAAATCAACATAATTTTATTTTGAAAACTGGGATCAATATGATCAAGGAGTGTGACTTGCCTTGCTCTTCAACTTGGCTTGAATCTTCGTCGAAGAATTTTCCCGAATCGTCGAAGTCTACACGTGAAAATAACCCATCAAATTCAAATAAATTCAAATTAAACTCAAATTGACTTCAAATATTTGAATTGAGGCTAGAAATGGATAGAGGGGAATTTTTGATGAATTTAGAAATTTGAATGGGCTCAATCGGAGTTAAAACGAAGGAGAACGGGCTCCGGGAAATTTAAATTCAGAGAAAAAGAAAAATCAAGATTTTTGGAATTATTTTCTTAAAGGAAAATCTGAATTATTCCGTCAGCAGGGAACTTAATTTCTGCTGAATTATTTTTCAACAGGAAATAGGGATTTATTGCGCCAGCTGACGTCAGCCCTAGGGTTGGGCCGACTGCCAGGTGGGCCCGGGTCCACGGCCGAGGGGAGGCACTGAGGTGGCGGGTTGCGCTGACCGGGCGAGGAGAGAGCCGACGCGGCGCTGGCGTGGCACCACGTCGGCTGCCACGCAAGCGTGGTCGGGCTGACGAGGCAAGCCGGCCGGAGGGCGCACGGGGGAGCGAGCCTTGCCGGCACTCCGGCGGGCAGCGGCTGGCGACGAGTGGCGCGGGAGAGAGAGGAGGCGCGGGGGAACCCGGGGGAGGGCTCAGGCTTACCGGAGGCGGCCGGGAAGTGGCTGGCGGCGAGGAGGGCGGCGGCGGCTCTCGTGGGTTCTGGCGCGGCGGCGGTAGAGGCGTCGGGAAGGGGTGGGGAGTGGAGGGGGAGAGAGCACAGAGTGAGGCGGAGTCGGGGGCGGCTTTTATAGGGTCCGGGGAGGGGGGCCGGGGATTGCTCGCCGGAGTGGGGGAGTGGGCGGCGGCGGTTGCGGGTGATTTGGGGGAGGTGGGCGACGGTTCGGCGCGGAGTGGAGCGCGTCGCACGGAGGAGGAGGTGGGGATGTGGGTGGCGCACGCGGGAGAGAGGGGGGCGCCGGGTAGGGCGGAGGAGCGGTTGCGGGCCGCGGCGGCGTGAGGAAGAAGGAGGTGTGAGGGAGAAGAAGATGCCGACATGTGGGGCCGGGGCGCAGAGAGAGAGAGGGCGCGAGGAGGTGCGGCCGTCGGATGGCGACCGGAGGGCGGGTGCGGAAGAGGAACGGGTGGAGGCTGACGGGCCGGGCCCGCTTGGCGGTGGAAGTGGGGAGGGAGCGGCCAAGATGGGCCGGTGGGAGGCGCGTGGCGCGGATCAGGCCGTACGCGTGGTAGCCGGGTGGAGGGGGAAGGCGGGATCGGGCGGGGCGCGTGGGCTGATCCCGGTCGTCCACGTGGCGGCCGGAGGGGAGGGGAGGGGAGGGTTTTTAATTTTTATTTTTGATTTAAGATTTTTTAGAAAAGCCCAGAATATTCATTAAGCCTCAAAAAAATATGAAATAAACTTCAAAAATCCTAGAAAACTTTAGAGAATCTCCTGGAGACATTTTGGACTTAATAAAAATATTTCCAACTAATGTTGGTATTATATTTTCATATTTAAAATACTTTTTAATTTTAAAAATAGGTTTTAAACTCCAGAAAGCTCTGAAAAATCAAATAAGAGCCAAATAAATCCAAATAATTAATTTGACATAAGATTTTATAGAAAATCAAAATATCATTTTATTTAATAATACTTTTTAAATCCAGCTTTTTCAAAAATAGAAATTCAGGGCAAATCCAAATTTAAACCTCAGGCACAAAAATACTTATTTTAATTTAAGTTTTATTTTAATTAATTTTTAATTTTTTATCTATTTATTTTATTTTAAGAAAAACCTGTGCTGTTACACATTTCCTCAAATTCGCTTAAGCTCTGTGTGACTCCGTTAATACTCTGCATCCCATCGACCTTGCCCAAATCACCTATTAACTTATAATAAAGCTAAATTGTGTTTATTTGGATTTATTTTGGCTTTTTGAGTTATTTGGATTTATTTAGATTCAGTTGTTTAGCGTGTAATTAGAAATGGGTGTCCCGAAGAATCAATGGATCAAGCGAGATCAAGCGAGGTGAAGATAAGGACCAGAAGCTCAAGCCCATTGAATGAGATAGCCTTGAGTGAGCTCAAGACCGCGGTAAACCGCGTGAGGTGAGTCAATACTTTGATCATGTTAATCCTACATTTTCTGCAAAAATTACTTTTGTTTAAATTATCAAATTGCATGCTATTATCTCTTATGCAAATATATGTTTGTTTTAAGATTCTAGTTATATGCCCATTATTCGACTTGTTAGTATTACACCTCCTTTAGAATATTTGAGCCTTGTCATCCTAGCAAAATTATAATAGTAAAACTTTCGAAAATAGGTCTATAACTATACGCCATGCTTAGCACTGCTTGATACTCGGGGGCACCAAAGTGCCCCAAGCATCATTTTTAATCATGAGAAACTGATTTGGGAAGTCACGCTGGAAATGACTGGTATAATTTGACATGATTATTTTATGCTCCCAAAAACCCCAACTTGCTTAAATATCTTGGCAGATGGTAAGGGAGTTGATATGTGGTGCAATGGAAGCACAGTGTGTGGATTGTGGTAGAACCTCTCAGATACTACTAAGGACTGAATCTTGTCATAACCTCCTGTATAAAACAGTACAACCATAAGTCTGCAAATTGCAACTTGGTTAAGTAAATCTATCGAAACCCTCGGACTCATCTCACCAGTAGTGGAAAGGAGTGGATTACTGCAAGGCAAGGGGAGGCCTAAAAGGAGACCGAGAGGAGGGTGATGTTTCCCAATCGTACTAGCATTGTGGAGAGTGGAGTCCGAATGCGCTAGTATCCGTGGTGAACATCCCGTGCAACGTATGGGACCCACCACCAATGGGAGCAGCCCATAGGGAGATATGACAAAAGGGGCTAGATATTTTGAAAAGTTATTGTGATGGTCTACTCAACTACATGACTAAGGAATCGTGTGGAGCAATGAGCAGGTTGTGTCTTGTGGTGAAAGTGTACAAACTCTGCAGAGTCAAAACTATTCGAATAGCCGTGCCCATGGTCAAGGGCGGACATGGGAACTTAACTAGATATAGATCTATTTTAAAATCTTTATGGGTGGAATTAGAAAAGTGGTGCGCAGTGGAAAGCCCTTATTTGTGTTGCCCTAGGTGTCACCCCAGTGATAATGTAAGTGGTTATAACGCTGAAAGGTTAGCATATGGTGCAGAAGCCATGTAATAGTGGTTGGAATCTGGACCGCTATTATTATTGCATTCCTTCACACGTTATGTTTTTAGTTCAAATTGCTAAATCACAAGAGATTTCTATGTATCATATTTTAAAAGCAATTTATACCAAATGAAATAACCTGAGCCTTTCTTTGATAAGCCGTGCATATTATCTAATTGCATCCTGTGTATTGGCTTGCGGAGCACGGTGATTTGTGTCACCCTCGCTCACTCAATTAATCCAAAATCAGGAGTCAGATCGCTACACACCTGGTCAAGATGGTAAAGAAGATGAAGATGTCAAGGACTAGATCGCGAATCCCCAGTTGGCTGCCTGTGGGCATGTCCTAAGGGTCCCACCTGTGTGCTTCGTTTCCGCTACTGCATTTTATTGATTTCAGCCTAATCGGCTCATGAGTAAGTACACTATTACATGTACGCTTCAGCATGATATGTATTGTGATGTTCAGTACTGTATTTATGAGCACTATCTACTGATCTAGAGAATAGTGCGGTGAAATCACAGAGGATTCTGGATTATAAAATCTGGGTCCCACAGATGGCATCTACGATTTCGGGTCCTAGACAAGTAGACTTAATGGAGATTGTGTACACATATATTAGCTAAGTCTAGATGATATATGTTGTACACATTTACCCCTCAGCCGCTTGCCTGTGGATTATGGCCTTACTTCTGCTTTTGCTTTCGCTATTGTCTTTGTAATGTAGATATTTGGCCTATTTAGCTCTTATGTAAACTGTCGCCCGATGCGGCGTATTTTAAACTCTGATATGTAATATTATGGTTAGTATATTTTATGCGATGTATGAGTTGATGCAGCAATGTACCTGTGCACACTATCTACTAATCCAGAGAATAATGCAATGTTTTACAGGGGATTCTAGATTGGAAAATCTGGGTCCGACAGACATCATTGCAAGCTAGCATCCATTGTTCAATGCCCCATTTCATGGGCTAGACTAATCTGGTGAGTGCATTGGCATTTACTGAATTTACACTTACAATGATGTTGAGCTTTTGCTTCTTTTCCAACGAGTAGCTTTCAGAAAACTATTTGTCAACACTTTCATGTCTTCAGAACTAGCTGAAATACCGCCTGCTTGCATAGTCAGCATATCGGATTTATTACGCATTTGCAACTATTGCGTGCCCTACTTTAAAATAAAATCATTTACAGGCAAATTAAGAGTAACAAAGGATTCATAAAGGACTCGAGCAAGATTATTTTGCCGAGAGTTGTCCCTGGTTGTAGTTGTTCCATACGGGCTCACTAGCTTGATCACACATATTCGGGCTCACAATTATCATTATATGTTACCATTTAAGATACTCTTTTTCATTCAATTAGCGGGATAATATATGGATTTTTTCTCCGATTTTTTTATTTAAGATTATGTCAGAATCTGTAGCCTTCAAAGCAAAGTAGATGCCTTTAGTCTCATCAATTTTCTAGAAATATATTATTAAGATAATTGTTTAAAATGACCATGTGAAGTGAGTCCTTCTTGAAGATAGGAAAACATTGTGCCGTCATAAACCAATTGGCCGGCAAACATAACCTGTTGAAATGAGCACATTTTGAAATGTAGTTAATTAACAGTTCAAATTATACTACCTATTGATTGGTTCATAACTTATAATTACATCCTTTCCTACATCCACCCAAATTTTGTGCACAAAAGATATTCTCAACCCTCCGATTAACTTGACCTAATAGCTACTATTCATTTCATGTCCATCCATAGCCAATTTGGGCCATTGATCTTTGAATCCAATGGTCTAGGTTCAAACTAAATCTTGCGGGTAGTTATTGCTAATTATTAATATAATTCATCGTACCTCCAGGGCCACTAATTAGCACATGAGTTTGATAGTACATATTTATAATTGGGCAAATAAATTGCCCTATAA
This sequence comes from Dendrocalamus latiflorus, assembly GCA_017311315.1. Classification (NCBI taxonomy): domain Eukaryota; kingdom Viridiplantae; phylum Streptophyta; class Magnoliopsida; order Poales; family Poaceae; genus Dendrocalamus; species Dendrocalamus latiflorus. The sequence continues at coordinate 18,877,308 of CM029678.1, forward strand.
AATTTTGCAAAAAATATTTAATGTGAGTTTTACGTGTACGATGACTAGTTCATCTTAGTAGGAAACTTCCTCGACATGGACAATCATGGCGTGTCTTCCTATGACCAAAGCCATAGCTACTCATGTGCTGTGTTATACTGTTAGCCAAATACTTACACAAGTCTAAACTTCAAATTCTCAAAAATCTCAGTAGCTGAGCGCTAGTGGAGATGGGCCACTTTAACACCAAGTTTGCTATGCTCATACTTTCATTAATAGGAATAGCGGAAGCACGAGCATCTGTAGTTGTGAGAAGTGTGGAGAGGACAACTACCTGGTCTGACAGCCGCCTGATCACCCCAAAGGTTATGATCAAACGGTTAGAGACTATATCTTTATCGAAGGATGATCCCCATACAAGTTCTTCTAATGGGACCATTCCACCTGCTACCACACCCACTGGTTGTCCAAAGACATGCGGTGAGTTGAGCTTCGACTATCCATTTGGCGTAGGAGCCGGCTGTTTCCTACACCCCGACTTCAGTCTCACTTGCAACACCACCACTGATCAGCCCCCCAAACTCCTCTTACACGATGGCACCACTGAGGTTATTACAAATATTGATGTGGTTGGTGTTGAGACGAACTTTTTTATGGTCTCCTTTTCCCATATAATCCCCATGAAATCTGGTGCCGATATCTACAACATGACATGGAAGGCTCCAGGGGAGTCATTTACCGTACGTTCTTGAGTACTTGACGTTTGATATCGTCTGTTGCGACTTGGATATGTACTTGGTAGATCAAGACACAGGTAGAGCTAAGTTGCTCTGCACGGTGAACTGCCCCAACAAAGAGATTATTAGTGATATGCCCTAGAGGCAACATGGAGATGTTGTATATATCACATACTATATTTATGATACATTACTTTGTTCCTTGAAATAGACATTATCATTATTGATCAATGAGTATGTGACTTATTCATGAGACTCTTAATGCTAAAATGTTGCTATTTCTAAATAATCCCTGATCATATATCATATGAGGAACAAATATGATTCAAAGATCAGCATATGTATTGATTGATGATCATGTCTTATGGATCATGGTATGGTGATACCAAATCAATAATATGGACATGTGTTAGTGAACATATGTTGGATAGACCCGCCATGAGACACTGCAGAGATTCCATTTGTCATCAGTTGGTCTCAAGTAGTGTTTATATAGAATCCTTAGACTTGAGATCATCATGGTTCCCAACATGCGTAGTAGCTTATTTTGGGACTACTAAACACTACTCCGTAACTGGGTAGTCATAAAAGTAGTCTTCTGGTTTGCCATGAAACATGTGTAGGATGTGAATGATCAAGATAGAATTTGCCCCTCCTTATGGGAGAGATATCTCTGGGCCCCTCGATGTAATGGATTATGAAAGTGCATGGCCATGCCAAGGTGATTGAGGAGTCAATCACAAGTTTATAATCCATCACGGAATCGAGAGAGTGATTGAGCTATTAAGAGGATGACACAGGTCTCGCCTTGAGCTCAATCTATATCGTGAGGCAAAGGGATTCGTACATGAGAACATTACAAGTTCAGCCGATATGATCTTTACGTATACTTTGGGATTAATATGTCTTACTAGAGGCCGCTATTAACAGGGTGACCGAAAAGGCGTTTCCAGGTCGCAACTAAGTATTCGTGAACCTACAGGGTCGCACGCTTAACGGGTTGGAATACTAATTCGAATATGATTCGGATGAGGGCTCAATTCGGATAGAGATCCGAATAAACTCCTATTGGGCCTCGGTCCATAAGGCCCAAGTGAGGAGGTCTATATATATGGTGGCGAGGGGCTGAGGGATATACACTTCTGTTAACCTCTAGCATAACCCTAGTTGCCACCTCCCGAGCCAAACCCTAGCTGCTCACGAGTGCTAGTACACTCGCGATCGGCGTTCCAGCCCTGGACGTGTGGATACCGCTGGAGGCGCTGCTCGTTGCGGTGTTGATTGGCATCAACAACCTACAGATTGGATCTGCTCGTGGTGTGGTTAATCGCGTGGAGGAGACGATCTGTTTGGGACGATCGGCTAATTCCACTACTACCTCGACGCGCGTGGTTGGATCGGCTTCTCCAACTCTTCTTCCGCTGCGCTGCGCGTCTAATGGTAACGATCCATGATTTCTCCTTAAGTATGATGTCCTTGTGTGCGCGGTAGAAAAGTTTTGTTTTCTGCTTTCGTAGCCTACGCGTAATCCTTTAGAGATTGCAGAGATGGTGTATAGGTAGGATCCCGATGGCCCTGCACACTGCTCCATAATTTCTGAAAGACCTGTTCGTGCCCTTCAATTACGATTTGTTCGCCATAAAAGGGGTAAGACTGAAACGCACCCTAATCTTAGCATCTTGTGGGATAGAATCAATATTACTACCCAGACCATGCTCTTGTGGAGTATCGTCTACAAAACAGGATGCCCCAGCAACATGGAAGATAGGAGGCACTATGCCTGTGTTAGCAACCACAGCGGCTGTGCGACTTCCATGTATAGGGACATTGGCTATGTCTGCCAGTGCGATAGTGGCTATGAAGGCAATCCCTACATTTCCAACGGCTGCTCGCCTGACCATGGTAATTTCCACCATCAAAACTTCTATTAGATTGCTTAATTTCATTAGTTGATATATCTTTTTATGAGTTTGTGTAATGGGAGAATATCCAGTGGAAACCATCATGTTTATCAAGACTTGAAAGCTTTTTCAGTTTTAGCACTAAATCACCATGAAAAATTGCAAGACAAAAATTAGAAGGCGAGGACTAACTAGACTTACGTAGAGCCACAGTAGGATTTCGGGACACACCTAGGCATATTAGCCGTATGCCTATGTCGCGCTCGTTGCCATCGTTCTTGCCGGTTGTGGTCGCTGCCACCCTTTCCCGAAGATTGTCAAATTATTTGTCAATCTTTGAATACAGTGGCTTGTTTGTCAATCTTTGAATAAAGTGGCTTGGTTGCCGGCAAGAAAACACTGGATCAAATTATTTGTTATCTTTGAATAAAATGGCTTGTTTTAGTTTAGCTAATCTCATTGATTTTTCATGCGAAATAGGGTATAATCCAAGACCACAAAAGGCGAATTGTTCCCGACGCTGTGGGAATATTACTGTCCCGTTTCCTTTTGGCCTAGAAGAAGGTTGCTCTGCGAGGGAACTTTTCAGCTGAACTGCTCAGACACAACACCGTCCGTAAATCTTAAAGTGACGTACATAAATGTGAACGAGGGGCTGGTGGGCATCAAATCCATAAATGTGAGTGTGGAGCTGGTAGACATCACTCTGTTCACCAGACAAACCAGCAGAGCTTCTAAAGAACCTGACCTTTATGTCGATTCTTTGGAATCCGCTTCTGTTCAATGGGCTGTTGCCAATCTAACATGCCAACAGGCGCAACAGAACAGCTCTGGATATGCATGTTTAAGTATCAATAGCTCCTGCGTGAGTGTCACTAGCTCCACGGAAGGTTATGTTGGCTACAGATGCGTATGCTTGCCCGGTTTTGAAGGAAATCCATACATCCCAGATGGTTGTCGAGGTAATCTCTCTCACACACGCAAACAAAACAAAATGGTTACTATTACGAATAATGAAAATTCCGTACTCGAAATGAAACAAAAAGGGCTGATTTGTCATGGTAATCTCTCGCTCACACACACACTAACACACAAACGAAAAAATATGGTATTGTGAAAACATTAATTAAACAAAAATATCATACTTATAAATGTAGTATAAACTGTCACGGGACCGTCCTAAAGGAAGGTGGATATATAATAGTTACTATTGTCCAAAATACGATATAGAGTAACTGTTTTGTTATTTTTATGATACAAGGCATTATAGAAATCATATGACACACATAATCAGAAGGCTCGCTGCCTCGCTCTCCAATCGTAGCATGTGTTGTTCATATGTGAATTTGAGTCGCCAGTTGACCTACAATGTTTAGTAAGGCCGGAAGTTGTTTGCTGGCACCCACTGGTGTGATCTGGGCGTGACTCTTGCATTTTGTCGTCCTAAAGCCTGTATAACAAGAACTTTATTTTCTACCTTCTTTAGTGAAACACGCTTTTTCGGAAAAAAAAAGTAAAGGGGTGCTTCACTGCTACTCTTAAAGTGATTTACATAACTTTTAAAGTAGAACTAAATGGTGGATAATGATTACTTACTTTTCATGTGTTTTAAGATTAGTATTATTCTTATTAGAGTGGAAAGTATTGAAGCACTACTCAAAAAGTAATTATAAATACAATTCTAAAGAATTTCTGAAACATAACTTGTGAAGAGGAATATCTCTGTATTATTATGGACACATGTATTTTAAGATGTATTCTTATTTCCCTTGCAAAATTACTTCTGTATTGATAGACTGCATTAATTTGGCAAATATAATCCACCATGAGTTTTTCTTACTTTTAATATTGGAAGGTGACTATAAATAGTTATGTTTTCTTACTTTTTGTTTTTTTACTGGTAAATGTGTACGTACTTTGTATGTTTTCCTAATAAAACCCCATACAAAGCTCGGGGGATTGCCCCGCGGGCGCTCGCCCACGTCGCCCCGCCCGCGCCCTCCGGCCGGCGCGTGGCGGGGGTTTTTGCGTACGGCCGGGGGAGGCAAATTCCCTGTATTTTTCGAAAATTACGTAAAGGTCCTTTTTCCTCGCAAAAAGGTCCCTGCAAGTTTTTTTTTTAAAAAAAATTTGATAGCGCCCCGCGGGTTTCCAAAATTACGTATAGGTCCTTATTTACTTACGTACAAATCCTTGCAGGTCCTCGGTTTTTTACAGAAAAGACCTTTGATTTTTCCGAAATTACGCATATGCCCTCGATTTTTTTTATGAAACCCCTGCGAATTGTCGTCTCTTTTACTTTGGTCCACACGGTAGCTAGCGCGGCATGCGCCGCGCTTATGCAGCTAGTATTATCAATAATCAGTCCAAACTCTTGAGAACAACGTGGCAAAGTTAGGCCTCCATGGGAGACATTTGAGCTCGTTGCGGCTTACGATATATCAGGGGGGTCAAAGTCATTGGAAAATGGGAAACGGGAGGCATGGAGAGTCCGGGGTGGGCGGTCGCCGGGGCAGGCGGGCAAATGGTGCTCCTGACAAGTCGGGACCAAATGGTCCTCCTGACAATGGCCCTGAGAGTTGCGCTCCGAGTAGCAGCTCAAGCTCGGCAGTTGACGTCTCAGGACGGCGCTCCTAGGCCACGCTGTGACCACAGGCGGCCCCTCGAGCGGCGTGCGGCGGTCCTTGTTGAGCGTGCTCTAGCGGCTACACCGGCGGGAAGCAATATTGGAATTGATCTTGTTATTGATAGTGATTGGTGTCAAGTACTCGTGTTTTCGAGTACTGTGTAGTTGTGTGTCGAGTATGCATATATTTAAGTACTGTGTAGTCATGTATCGAGTACTCGTGTGTCCGAATACATGTAGAAGTTGAGACCCCCGAGTCATAAGTTACAGTGAACGGTCGGTAGTCGTAAGCTATAGTAACTGGTCGGTAATCGTAAGCTACAGTAACCAGTCGGTGGTCGAGCAGCCATGGTCTAGTAGCCATCGTCGAGGCTGGGTGTCCGAGTAACGGCTAAGTCAATGAGTTGGCCAAATCTTGCGGGTATCCAAACAGAATAGGCCAAACCACTTTTGGGCACAACAGGCGATCGGAGACGACTGAGTATCAAAGGTTGTCGACGACGCCCAAGTATAGCAGGCAGTCAAAAGCGACCAAATGTTACAGACAGTCGAAAGCGACCAAGTATTAGAGGAGGTTGGAAGCGTTCCGGCTCAACAGGTGGTCGATGACGTCTAAGTATTGTGGGCGGTCAATGGCACCCGAGCGTTGAAAGTGGTCGGCGAACGAGCGTCGGGCGCACGTACTCTAAGTACTGTAGGGGATGAAGCCGCATCTAAACTACTCTTAAAAGAACGAGTTGAAGGGGATGGTGAGTCCCTCTGCCGCCTCTCACAGAAAAGCGCCGACATGTGGGCCTCCCGCTGCTTCTCTCCCCGCAGTCCCGCTCACCGCCCGATCCGCTCCTCCTCCGCCTCCGTCTCCCCCGCTCCTCCTCCTCCCCCGCTCCACCGCCGCCTCCTCCTCCCCCCACCCTGCGCCGCCGCCGCCGCCTCCTCCTCCCACCCCGCGCCACCGCCTCCCCCATTCTCCGCGTCTCCCGGCCTCCTCCCCCCGCGCCGGCGCCGCCGCCTCCTCCCCCGCTCCTCCGCGCCGCCGCCTCCTCCCCTCCCTCCCACCCCACGCCACCGCCTCCTCCTCCCCCACCCCTCCGCACCGCCGCATCCAACGGCCTCGCCGCCCGCCCCGCCCGCTCCTCCTACGTCCCTCCCCATCTCCGCAACCGCTCCTCCGCCGAGAGGAAGGAGGCGACGGCGGGGGCGGCGCCAATTGGGAGCGGAGGAGAGGAAGGAGGCGACGGCGGGGGCAGCGTCGGTTGGGTGCGAAGGAAGGAGGCGGCGCGACCTCCATCTCACCGGTTGGGGGCGGAGGTAGGAGGAGGCGCGGCTGCGGCTGGCTTGGAGAGGAAGGGGGCGGAGGAAGGAGGAGGCGCGGCTGCGGCGGGGGAGAGGAAGGAGGCGACGGCGGGGGCGGCGCCGGTTGGGGGCGGAGGAGAGGAAGGAGGCGACGGCGGGGGCGGACCCATAAATCGGAGAGAGGTTACTACTCCCGCTGCAATGCTGCATACCCTAGAAGCGCCCAGTTCGGAGTGTGATTGCCATGGCCGCCACGGGCTGGTCGGATCTTCCGTCGGAGCTCCTCACCGACATCGCCGGCGGACTCACCGAGCTCGCCGACATCGCGTGCTTCCGCTCCGTCTGCTCCTCCTGGCGCGCGGCGGCGGCGGGGGCCGCGACCGCGCCCCCGCTGCAGCCGCCGTGGCTGAATCCGTGCGCTGCCCCCCCCCCCCCCCCCCCCCGCCTCATTTCTTCCGCCCTCCCCTCCCTCCGCCGCGGCGCCGCCCTCACCCCTCGCCTCCTCCCCTCCCTTCTCCGCCGCCGCGCCGCCCTCGCCTCCTCCCCCGCTCCTCCGCTCCGCTGCCGCCGCCTCCTCCCCCACCCTTCCGCTCCGCCGTCGCTTCCCCCCCCCCCCCCCCCCCCCCGCCTCATTTCTTCCGCCCTCCCCTCCCTCCGCCGCAAAGACGTGCTCACCGACGATGAGCTCCGCGCGGTGCTCGCCCGGCTGGGGCCCGAGGCGGAGCGGGACGCGTTCGGGCTCATGTGCCACCGCTGGCTCCGGATCCAGAGCTTCGAGCGGCGGCGCCTGCGCGCGCGCGCCGGCCCAGCCATGCTGCGACGCCTCGCCGTGCGCTTCCCTGGCGTCCTCGAGCTCGATCTCTCCCAGTCGCCGTCCCGCTCCTTCTACCCTGGCGTCATCGACGACGACCTTGACGTCATCGCCGGTGGCTTCCGCAATCTGCGAGTCCTCGCCCTTCAGAATTGCAAAGGTGCGGCCTTCTCTCTCGGCACGATCCATCTGTGCTGCTTGTGTGTGTGAATTGGCATAGAAAAATGCTTTGTCTTCTTTGTGGATAAGATTTGTGACTTCTTTGGTTCTGACCATATAAAGATAGGAAAGAGTATACCTCTTTGAGCTTCCGAGGAATTTGTTTGTTCCATCATTTCAGTTTTGTGAATCTAGAACCGTTTAATCACATGTGAACGGAGAAATTTAATCACTTACAAACTGGTAAACATCTGGTACTTCCCTAATTTGAAGCGAGAAGTATAGACATACAATTTCAGAAAGGGGGTTTGCAGTGCAAGTTAGATCACATTATGTTAGATTGGAGAACTCGATCTAGCGGAGATGTTAAGACGTCTGTGGGATCAGGGAGATAATTGTAGCCCTGGTTATGCTGTGTTTGATTCCATAAAAATGGTCAGTTATCCTTAATTTTGTTTGTTGAAGAATGTGCTGGTCCTTGTGAACGGTAATCCCATTTGCGCTACTTTTACAGCTCCGAGGAATAGTTATATTCAATATTTTGTTACGGCTATAGTCCCATCAGTTCAATTTGGATATTTTGGCTCAGAAAGCTGAGCTGGTTAAATGTGATTTGGATAAACAATTTTATTCATCCAAATTGTGGTCCTTTGTGATTTTCTGGCACAGTGGTAAATATTGCTAATTTTCTACACCATAAAGTTATGATTGTTACTAGAGATTGTGGGTCTTTGTTTTGATGCATGGATGCAAGTCAGAACTGAAACCAACATCTTTCAGTGCCATTTTAGGATTTAGGCATACAGTTTTAAGCATGAACTAAAGCCTTTAATTTTTGTGATTTCTTGAACCAAAATGGTTGTTTAAGAAATGAAGCATGTAATCCATAGTTAACCTTGGCTTTGTGTTTGATAAATTACACATTCAATAAGAAAACTTCTATTTACAAGTAATTTGTTAATATGGTGACTTTGTTTCAAACTTCAATTGATAAATGGAACAAGTAATCTCTGATTTGGGTGTGAAACTGATGCTGTTTCCTTAATATAATATTAATCCATTGACATTTGCCACTGTTCATGTGTCTCATAGGTATCACTGATGTTGGATTGGTCAAATTAGGAGATGGACTGCCATCTCTACGGTCCCTAGATGTCTCTCGCTGCAGAAAGCTTAGTGACAAAGGTTTAAGGGCGGTTGCATTGGGATGCCAAAGTTTGAGGCAGTTGCACATCACAGGTTGCAGATTAATAACTGATAATTTATTTCTTGCTCTATCAAAGAGCTGTTTAAGCTTGGAAGAGCTTGGAGCTGCAGGATGTAACAGCATAACAGATGCTGGAATCTCAGCTCTTGCTGATGGTTGTCATAATATAAAGTCATTAGACATAAGCAAATGCAATAAAGTTGGTGATCTGGGACTCTGCAAAAATTTCTAATGTCTCTTCGTCATCTTTGGTGTCATTAAAGCTGTTGGATTGCATCAATGTGGGCAATAAGTCCATCTATTCACTAGCTAAGTACTGCCATAACCTAGAGACTCTCGTCATTGGTGGATGTCGGGATGTTAGTGATGAGTCCATAGAAACACTAGCTCTTGCCTGCTGTAGCAGCCTAAGGAGTTTAAGGATGGACTGGTGCTTGAAAATAACAGACACCTCATTGAGAAGTGTGCTGTCTAACTGTAAACTTCTTGTTGCTATTGATGTGGGGTGCTGCGACCAAATAACAGATTCAGCAATTCAGTGCTTGGAAGCAAATGAGTTTCAGTCTGAATTGAGAATTTTGTAGACCAGCAATTGTGTTAGGATCACAGTTGCAGGAGTCAGCAGTGTGATTAGACCAGCCCTCCCTCCGCCGTGGCGCCACCCTCGCCCCTCGCCTCCTCCCCTCCCTTCTCCGCCGCCGCACCGCCCTCGCCTCCCCCGCTCCTCCGCTCCGCTGCCGACGCCTCCTCCCCCACCCTTCCGCTCCGCCGTCGCTTCCCGCCCCCCCCCCCCCGATCATTTCTTCCGCCCTCCCCTCCCTCCGCCGTGGCGCCACCCTCGCCTCCTCCCCTCCCTTCTCTGCCGCCGCGCCGCCCTCGCCTCCTCCCCCGCTCCTCCGCTCCGCTGCCGCCGCCTCCTCCCCCACCCTTCCGCTCCGCCGTCGCTTCCCACCCCCCTCGCCTCATTTCTTCCGCCCTCCCTCCGCCGCGGCGCCACCCTCGCCCCTCGCCTCCCCTCCCTTCTCCGCCGCCGCGCCGCCCTCGCCTCCTCCCTCGCTCCTCCGATCCGCCGCCGCCGCCTCCTCCCCCACCCCATGTTGGGGTGAGTTCTTTAGATACAGGCTTGCATTTTGTGTTTGCATGATAGAAGGTTGTTAAGCAATTAACTTACTGTTCTTATTGATTAAGACAACAATTTTTTCAATCTTATCTTTATAATTACTGGTTGTAGATCGTGATATGGCTGTTTCCATTAGCACACTGAACCCTTGCGGCCTTGACATGTAAAGGTTAATAACCTCGAAATACCCAGAAAAATTGTCCATATTTTCCAAACATTCAGCTGTTGGCTTGTCACATTGGGTGTAACTTGTGTATCTTAGCACATACTATGGCTTCTCTCTTTCCAACCATTAAAAAGAAGATATTGATCATGTTTCTCGCAATGTTGCACAAACACACACTCAGGCAGCCAGTATGAACATATTTTTTTCCCAAAAAAGAAACAAAGTATGAACATATTATTTCTTTTCTGCACCATGGTCTTAGCATGCCAAAATTCGCTCATACTTGAAAAGGTGAAACACTTTCAGTCAGAAGAACCACAATTTAATTACAAGGAATGACATGGTGTTGGCATAATTCAGAGAACCAGGCTAAAAGAACCCTAAACCCTATATGTCAGCAGTTGAGAGATATATTGGACTTTTCTGGTTGTGAGAAAGTGATAGCTTCTGCAAAGTATACATATGCTATGCTTGATGGCAATGCTACAATTTGCAATATTTTGCAATTACCTCTTGTACATTGTCAGAAACTGGTCATGAACTGATGTAGATGTTGGAGATTAGCGCTGTATACTTCCACTAAGCTTTTCATGGCAGTCACATTGGCGTACAAGATTATTCAGTAGTATAAATCATTAAATCCAAGTACACTGTACGTCATGCAGGAAGCTTTGGAAAGGCTTGGCTACTATTTGGGTGAAGAAGACAAGGAGTTCTCCAGCTTCTCAGTTGGCACCGGACGAGCTGTGAAGACATGGCAGGTGCCTCATCATTCCTTCATTGATTGAAACGTATAATTCCATACAGCTGCTAACCAGTGTAAACATTTGTATGCGATCCCTGTTGCAGGCAACGGTAGGCACTTCTGAGGATAGAGTGATGACATCAGAGCTACTTGAGAGGTTATTTGCGGGACAGATCAGGGAGGATGTGAAAACCCAAGTAAGTTTAGCTACCACCAACCTTCTATCCCACATGTAAGTAACACACTGTTTTTCTTTGTTTTTAGTTACACACTGTGTTAGTTCCTACACTCTATGATCTTAGCTTACTGTCTAACTATGGCGATGTTGAGAATTAAGCATTATTCTCGACGTAATGCTCGTCCTTTATATGTGGAAACTGCGATTGGGATCTTAATTGGGGGAAATGACTTATTTGTTTGAAAGGATTTTTTAAAGATGTGTGGCATACCAAGATTTTCTAAAGGCAAATAAATAGCCGTAACACTTGATGTACACAGCTGAGATTATATTTGCTTGTATGATGGCATATAAAGGCAAATAATAAAGGGATTTTCTTGCTTGTTATTTATTGTGCTGTTTAGGATCCCATATATTTATGTATCACTCTTTTTTAGGATTCCGTAGCAATGCTCACTTTTTTGACAAGTAAAGTTTATAAAGTTCATTCTTGACCAATCATTTCTTGCATTTAGATCATGCCTCATTGACTAAAACCATCATTCAGAGTTGAGTTAGTTGATGATGGATAAAATTCAAAGCCATATTTAGTGTATACAGGAGACATGTGAACAAGCAGCGGTATCCTAAACTGAAAATAGAGGAGGTAAGGACCAAATAGTGCAGTCCAAATGAGTAGGCAAGTTCCAAACATTTGTGGGATAAAATTCAAAGCCATATTTAGTGTAGACAGTAGACATGTGAACAAGCAATAATGATATCCTAAACTGAAAATAGAGGAGGTAAGGACCAAATAGTACAGTCCAAATGAGTAGGCAAGTTCCAAACATTTGTTTCCAGACTCAATAAAATATGCTACGCGTAACTTGCCTGTCGAGCTGCTATAGGCAGGTTCCAAACATTTGTTTCTAGAATAATATATGCTATGTGTAACTTGCCTGTTGCGCTTATTTTGAAGGGAAAACAAATCGTTTGTTATTTAGCATGCGTGAATATACATGGGCCTATCCATGCCCTAATGGTATTTTGATTATTACTATTTCCTGACGTGATTAATCAACTATTTTCCAATATCTTCTGTACAGATTATCAGTGCCAAGTTCTTGAGATGGTGTTGCTCTCCAGTTAGGGCTCTCGCTTGGCAGTTAACGCGTAGTCCCAGCTCTTCTACTTAGGTTCATTGTAGTTTGTAGTTGGGTAGTATATGAAGATCAAAGACTAGAAATTCTTAGTGTAAAGCAATGTTGACATTGATGTCTGTTTCTTGAATTTACCTTGTTTTATTGACAAACTCTGACATTCTGATTTTTACCCCTTTCATGCTCATAGTTATCTTGTATGTGATATACGACTTATTTAAGACCTAGAACATGTTTTTATCTACCCGTGAGTTTTAAAATATGTAGTATGATAAATTTTAAAAATCCGTAGCAACGCACGGGCATTCAGCTAGTGTCTCTAACATCTTCACCGTCTTCCTAGCCGCCTCCTCCTTCCTCAACGAGGAGGCGCCTATCAACACAAGCAATTTCAACCACGCTAATCCAACGCAACACAAGCACTCGCGCGGGGAGGGAGGTAGAGAGAGACCTATCCAGCCATTGGAGTGAGCTGTGTGATTCTGGTTGCTCTCCTCCATGGACCGCGTTCTCCCAAATTCACCGCACCTGCAACCTCCAACCCAAAGATGTGACCGGCAGTGATGAGGCCCTTGGTGAGGTGGCGGTAGGCGATGGCCTCGGGGGAGAAGGGGCTATTGTCGAGGTGTAGGACCGGATGAGGCAACAGAGGGGGGTGAATGCTGCCTAAAGATTTCTCCTCCAAATATCCACAAATTCCTTTTTCTCCAATAGCTACAAAGCTATGAAGATTAGGATATGAGGTCTACTAGAAAACAGATGAACACAGACCACCGTACGACCAGATTAGAGCACTGTGTGGTCGAATTACGACCACTCGGCAGAAGCACAACATGGTCGAATACGACGACTTAGCATAGATACAGCATGGTTGTAACAGACAACGCAGTCTGGACAGACAACGTGGTCGAAACAGACAACGTGGTCGAAACAGACTACGTGGTTGAAGCCTACGTGGTCGAAGCCAACGTGGTCGAAACCAACATAGTCGAAGCCAACATGGTCGAACCAACGTGGTCAAAACCAATGTGGTCAAACCAACGTGGTCGAAACCAACATGGTCGAACCAACGTGGTTGAAAGCAATGTGGTTGTAACTAACGTGTTCGTAATCAACGTGGTCGAAATGCCAGTGTTGCGAAGACCGACGTGCTCTCGAACTACGTGGTCGAAGACCATTGTGTGTTGACACCACCGTAGTCGATAACCTTGCAATTGCGAATCAGCACATGGTTGAAACAGATCAGATCGCGACAGAGAGATTTACGACCATTCAACAATCTAAACAATGTGCAATTGCCAACGACAAGAGGTTGCAGAGAAGTTGAGTGACCATATGACTTAAAGTCATTGAACGATAGAAAGTAAGTGTGGTCATAAACGACTAGAAGTACCAGTGGAGGCGCACAACCACCAGAACTGAAAAACAAGGATGATGCACGATCTTTGCTCATGGGAAGATAGTAGCGAAAACGACTTTGAGCACTATCCCACATATCATAGCAAGCAGTAACATCAAAGAAATTAAACCCAGATCGATAACGTGATTGAAGCTTACACCGTGGTCGTAAGCCTGACAACGTCGTCGATAGCTTGCAAAGTGGTCGTGAATTCCACTACTCGACCGAAGAACAACTCGGTTGGAAATCGACTGTAAAACTGAAGTCATTGTAGTCAATAACCACCAATATCAAGACAAACGAGATCGAAAGATGAGTGCAGTCGAAACTGACGTGGTCGTAAGCCAATGGCATGGTCGTACGATCAACGTGATCGAAGATCAACTAGCACTTGTAACCAACTGCGGTCGTAAAACAACTCGTAAGACAGTGGGGGCACACGACCACGAGATCTACAACTATCAAGCAATCGAAAACCAGTGCAAATGAAAGAGTGAATGTGATTGAAAAGAAAAGCGCTGCAGTCGGAAACTTGACCGTGGTCGTAACATACTCTGAAGAATAGAGGAGGCAGCGAGGCACACGACTGCATGAACCAAACTTCAAATAACTTTCGAGTAAGAGTTCAACTAGCCATGAAACTTTGCAAATAACATGGTTAGGGCCTTAGGAGGTTGCTCTGATCTTTAATTGAAAACTTAGCAACCAAAATGAGAGATCAACTAGATTTCACCGAGAATGCCCAAAACCAAATCTGAGAGAGCAAACAGAACTGCTCATGGGTCAAGGGTAGCCAAGATGGCTTGGAGTACAACCCGCATGTCACCGCGATCAAGAAATAGCCAAGAACACAACAGGATCCAGACCAAGAAGAGAAAGGAGTGGAGCACAGAACGCATAGAAGAAAGAAAGAACAGAGAAGAAATCCAAACAAGCTGAGCACATTCAAACAGAAGAGATACACAAGACACATAGCCTAAGATACATGATTGCTTAGATGAATGATTTCACAGACACTCCCCTCGGGAAGACCAAGCTCTAATCTCTAGAGCCAACACACACTCTCAATAGCCACTCCCCTCGGGAGGACAAGCTCTAACACTAGAGCTAACACACATATAGATAGACTCCCATGGGAGGGAGAGGTGGCAGCCACCAAGGCTCAGCCGACCAACTCTCAATGAACTCTTACCTCCCATCTCTCTTTTATAAGTTCACACGCGAACCTAAACCTAATGGATCCACCCATTAGTCCACACTAGGGATAACCCGTAAACCCTCACCTAACACTGGGTTTTACACACGCGCACACTCGCGACAACCCATAAACGCCGACAAGACACATCTGCTTTAACAGGAACCGCCCCCCTTTTGCAAGCCTTGAGTCAATTCACCGAATTTCCCCTCAAGCACCTTCCCAAAAGCTTCCTGTTCTCGCACGACCGCACCTGGCTTCCGACCGACTGGACCTCGACTCCTCCCTAATCCTAGTCCCGGTCCACTCGTTGCACATGACTGCACCCGGCATCCTGACCGTCTGGACCTTAACTCCTCCCTGAGCCTAGTCCCGGTCCACCTCGCCGTTGCTGATCATGTTCAGCTTGGGTAGCTCCCGCTTCGGTTCCTTGCCGTCCGGCTTGCAACCACCTCACCAGCTCCGATCATCTTCGGCGTCTCCTGACCATTCTGGACCTCAATACCTCCTTGCCTAGTCTCGGTCCTCCTACGCCTCACCATGACCTAGCTCCGAAGTCCTGCAACCACACAGACAAGCAAACCATCACATAGCACCACACCAAACATGCAGACCATTCATCTGCACCAGAAAAACATACTCGTAAATCAACCCCAGATGGTCGTAAACCACTTATGACCACTCGAAAGCACAAGACATGAAATGCCAGCAGCCTACGGCCACACACAAGGCTGCTACGACCACCACGCAGCTTGCTACAAGCATGAAACACAAGCTACGACTATCACAGACAGCGGCTACAACTACCGCACACAACGGCTACAATCACCGATCACATAGGTTTCGACTTCTGCACCCGATCGCTACGACTACCAATTACCAGTTTATGACTCTCACTCACAGCAGCTGGTCGCTATGACTTACGACCAGCAGAAGCTATGACCACCAAGTCGTAGGAGCACTTGATGCCCACCAAGTCATAGACCGACCACCAAGTCTAGAGGCCTCTGCCGACAACCAAGTCAAAAGCCACCTCAGCCGTCCACCAAATCGTAAGGGCTTTTACAACCACCAAGTCGATCGCCTACGACCACAAAGTCGTGAATCCCGAGAACGACAACCTCAAGTCTAAGGATCACCTACAACCACATGGTCGTCAGGACACCTACGACTATCAAGTCGAAGACCACGAGATCGACTGCCGACTATCACCCGAAGAGGCATTGCTGACCACACACAGCAGTAAGTCAAAAAGGACACCTACGACTACCAAGTCACGAGAATGTCTGCCGACTATCAACTCGAAGAGGTAGTCCAGACCACTCACAGCAGCGGTCGAACACAGTGGTCATAAATGCCATTGCCGAGACGTCGCAAGGGCTTAAGACCTTAAAGAGAGAGCCATTCTCTTCACAAACCTCAAAAACCAAACTCAATCTCTCTAAATCAAGAGTCAATTACTCATCACAACCATAAGGCGACCTCCACATGGTCTCACACGAGGACCTCGCGGAAAACATGGAGCGCGGAGTCGACACAGGCGACTCGCAGTGGGCGAGGGTGAGGGTGTTGTAGGAGACGACATTGGGGATGATGTTGGAGTGGTGGAAGAAGAAGTCAAAGAGGGAGACGGTGTCATCGTAGTGCCCGGTGCGGACCATGGATGTGGCGACGGCGTTGTAGGTGAAGATGGTGGGGCGGACGCGGGAGGAGACGGCAGCGTGGGTGGTGAGTGATGTGCCATCAACGTCACTAGAGCAGACGAAGGAATGTATGTGGTTATGGAGGCTGAGATTGCGGCCGACGAGGGCGGAGGTGGTGTCAAGGAGGCGGGGAGCGTGGGGATCGCAAGGAGGAGGGGTCGCGGTGGAGGGTTTGGAGCGGCATGACGAGTAAGGGCATGAGGGTGGGGGAGGGAGAGGGGGAAGGGGAGGGCAGTTGGGGATCACGACGTGAACGTGCGGTCGTGCAGTCGGTTTTTGAAGGAAAGGTGATGTGCGATGTGAGGCTGGTTACAAGAGTAGGAAGGAGCGTCTAGATTCTTTCCTAGTAAGATCGGACGGGTATGAATAGACAAGTGGAGATCGCACTGACGGCCATCAATTCACACTTTTAAGGAGTAGAGATTCTGACTTGTCCAAACAGTCATTTGGTAAATGAAAAACCAAACTACAACGTAAAAAGTAGAAAGTGCTTTTTTTGCAGAATATAAATACCAGATTTCAGTAGTGTTGCACTTACACAGTCCAGTGAATTATAGGCATACTATTCGGCGTAAAAGCAGGTTGTAGTTCACTAAGACCTTTAGCAAAATGCTAAACGCCATGTGGTACCTATCTTGTGTGGGAATGGACAGACGCTAGTAAAGGGCATAGATATCTGCTGTGATCTCATACCAACCCTGCACAAAGAATAATAATGAAAAAACAATCCAGAATCACCAGAAAGAAATTACTAAATCAAATCAGGTGACGGAACATGATTTCACATTTTGGACAAAGCTGCCAACACCATCGTCCAGTAGGCAGTGACGGAGGTGCACCAGGGGATGATGCCGGCGAAGGAGGAGGTCGCTGCGGGAGAGGCGACGATGGCGCTGCGCGAGTTGGCTCCATGATGGGTGAGAGACCATGTGGTCTAAATCCCAAGTTGGTGATGAGTAATTGACACGTGGTTTGGTTAGAGTGAGTTTGGTTTGAGTGATTCGTGCCTTTTTGGCATTTGGCGAGGTCGGGTTATGATTAGACAGATTTGACGCGTGGTCGTCTTCCCGGTTGGTCATTTGGGCCATTTCTCGCTTGAGTAGGATTTGTTGGTACTAATCATGTTTATATGCTTTGTGCCGTGCTATGCGATGTGGTTTTTGTCTGTGATGGCTACAGGACGTCGAGTGGAGTCGTGGCGAGACACGGAGGACTGGACTAGGCGCAGGTGGCGCTGAGGTCAGAACAGTCGGGATGTGTCGAAGACAACGTAGACTCGAGGTGGTTGCGAGGCGTGCGAGACAAGGAAAGCGGAAGCTTCCCGGAAGGTGCAGCAGGGGCGTTTCGGTAAAAGCGCGAGGCTGCAAAAGGAAGCGGGTTAGCAGGCAAAGCATGGAGGGGTAAAATGGGCAAAGCAAAGTGTAAACCCATCAAGGAATGCTATAAATAGGAGTGTATTTCCTGGTTATTGGCAAGACTTGGAGAGGGGTTTTAGGGCTTTTGCTTTGTGCTTTAGTGATTGAGAGAATGGGTGTATGAGATAGGGTTGTGTTCTTGTTCTCCTAAGCATGTATGGGGACTTGGTGTGAGATTGAGAGAGGGCTTGACTGAGATGTAAACACTTTATATTAATCATGTATGTCTCCGTATCGTGTTTATGATTTCTTGTGTTGAATCTCTCAAGTTCTTGTTTCTTGTCTTTATTTTCTGCTCATGCATGCTGATTCCTGGTGGCCGAATGGTTGAAGTCTTGTGCCAGCCAAGAGTAATCCTTTTATCTTGCAAATCCTTTGTTCGGCTGCAACTTGACTGTGCATACATGAAATTTTCTTTTGTCTGAGTTATTCCTTGGGTCTTTGCGAGCAGCAGTTCTTGATCCTTTTCTTTGCCGAGTAGTCCAATCTTCATGTGAATCTTTCTCTTGTCTGTGCCGCAAGCTGCAAGTTTACTCTTGATTTCTGTCTATTTTTAGTTCGGCACTTCGACTGTAGATAGACCGAATGACTCTGCGGACAGATCGGCTGCACCCTCATTTTTGCTGTCAATTAAATGCTGCTCGGTTGATCTTCTCTGGTGAATCAAATAGCTTTGCAAGGTTTGGGTGTCCGAACATTTTCTTTATGCAGTCTTTCGGCCAGCAGTCCCAACTTTCAGTTTAGTCTCCTTTTCATTTTCTTGGTCGCAGTGATTCTCTTTGGCATTTTGTAGTTTCGGTCTGGAAAGTGTTCTTTTGCTTTTGGTCGAACAGGTTGTGATCCAAAGATCCTCTCATCTTTGCTCTTTAGTGCTTTTCTTTTTTCTTTTTGCTGATTTTCCTCCATTTTGCATGCAGAGCAAACAGTGTTATTTTCAGATGACATTTTTGCTGGTTGATCTCTGATTTATGCTGAATTTTTTAGTATCGCATGCGTTCCAGATTTCAGCAAAATTAATTTTAATTTTCTGTGAGGTGCTTTGTTTTGCATCTTTTTGAAAAACCAGTGTTCGATTTCTCGGGGGCGATTTTGAAGCGAGCGACATTCACCCCCCTTTGGCGCCATTTCAGTCCTACAATTGGTATCAGAGCCGGTTAGCTCTAATCAATAGATCTTAACCGGTCTCTAGAGCCATGGCGACGGACAAGTACTCCACCAAGCCGCCCGTTTTCGATGGCATCGATTACCCCTTCTGGAAGAGCCGAATGGAGACATACATCCAGGCTCAGGGGTACGCCATCTGGCGGAAGGTGAAGGTGCGATATGTTGTTCCTGCCGATGAGAACATCAACGTGGCAAACATGCCCGATGTTGAGGCAAATGCGAAGGCAAGGAACATCATTATCCAGGGCTTGAGCAGAAGCGAATTCGATCGCATCTCTCACCTGTCGTCCGCCTACGATATCTGGGTGACCCTCGACGCATACCATGAGGGCACCACCCAGATTAAGACGGTTCGACAGGACCAGTTCAAGCGCGAATACAACAAATTCGAGATGCTTGCTGGTGAGTCCCTGGACGAGTGCTTTTCGCGATTTCACAAAATCTTGAGCAACCTCCGAGCGGTCGGTCTCACATACCCCGACTTGGACAACGCTCGTCAGATGCTCGCGGCACTTGATCTGCGTGTTTGGGAGATGAAAGTGACCACCATCAAGGACACGACAGACCTCTCGACCTTGACTCTTGACGCGCTGTACTCGCGCCTCAAGACTCACGAGATTGACGTTGTCTCTCGTAGGTCGAAGTCATAGTCGATGGCTTTGGTCACTAATCCCACGTTGGCTTCTGGCTCCTCTTCTTCTGATTCTCTTTGCGGATTCTCCCTTGCTGCTCTCTGTGACATAACTGATGATCAGTTAGAGCAGCTTGCGGATGAGCAGCTGGCCCTCTTTGCTCGAAGATTATTCCATGCTTACAAGGGGAGGAGGGACAGAAAGAGAGGAGGACCAGTGATTTGCTTCGAGTGTGGTGGCCCCAACCACATTCGGGCAAACTACCCCAAGTTGGAGAAAGGTAAGAACGACTACGGTGGTTCGGGCAAGAACAACTACATCGACAAGAACCGCAACAAGAAGCCTCCAGCTCCTGCACAAGGCAAGAAGAAGTTCCGCAACTTTGGCAAAGCCAAGAAGCTTTTCCACCGCGTCCTCACCGCCTTCGACGACCTCGACCTCAGCGAGGTGGAGGGATGGAGCGACGACGATGGGACGGGTGACCAAGAGCCCAAGGATGGCGGCGACGACTTCTCCGGCATGTGCTTCATGGCCCTCGAGGGCGAACTGAGCGACAGCGAGCTGTACTCCGACTCGGACGAGGTATGCCCCACCTACGACCAGCTTAATCATGCTTTTCTTAAGCTAGGTGGTTTTCATGCTAGAGCTAGGGCTAGGTGTACTGAGTTAGAGAAGGAAGTAGATAGACTATCACGGGAGCTTACTTCACTTACATCTGCTCCCTCCCGTGATGATTGTGATACATGCTGTGCTCTGTTGGGTGACATGGAGAAACTAAGGACCTCGCATGATAGTGTGTCCACCGAGCTTGATATTATTAAGGTGGAGAATGTTAGTCTGCTTGCTGAGTTAGAGTTGAGTAGGATGGCTGTTACCCTACTTACTACTGATGAGACTACTTCTCCCACCTCATGTGAGGTTAAGGACATTGCTGCTAGAGGACCTTATGCCATGCTCCTTGATCTGCTCGAGTCTTGTGAAATTGCAATAACTTGAAGATGAACTTAAAACAGGCAGATCATAAAATTGCTGAACTACAAGCTTCTTTACTTGAGCCGATTGATTCATGCTTGAACTGTCCTAAGTTAACTGCTGAACTTGAAGCTGTCTCCAAACAGTTTCAAGATATGATTGATCATGATAGGAAGTTGGCTTAGTTTGCTTCTAAGGACCCTGTTAGCTCACCATGCATATATTGTAACAAACTAAAATCTGACTTGATTGCATTGGATGAGAAATGTGTGAAGCTAACTAAGGACCTACTAGAGAAGCCACAATCTGGTTGTGTTGTGATTGATGGTGTGGGGGAGAAGCCCCAGGGTAAGGGTGAGACGCCTAGAGACGCGAACCAACCTGCTAGTAGTAGGACTGTCCCCTCAGAGTCGGCTGTGCGTGCACAAGCCATTATTTCCTCTACTGTTGGTTCTTCTTCTGCTCCCTTACCTTCTGCTGTCTCTTCTTCTCCTTGCTCTTCTTGCACCTCTCTCTTTCGGGAGTGTCAGTATCTTATGAACACCCTCGAGAGATTTGTAGGCGGTAAGAAAAAAGCTTAATCTTATTCTAGACCAATCCAAGATCTGCAAGTTCAATCAGGGTCTAGGATATGATTTCTATGAGGATATGAGGAAGCATCCACCTGCTATTCTCAGACCCATAGTAGGAGGTGTGATCGAGGTCGAGCCCAGGTCTGATGAGGTTAAATTCAAATCAGCGGATTTTGTCCAAGGGATTTCTGACAGCAAGATGAGTCCACGTGCAGCTTTGGCCTCTCAGAAGGCGAAGCCATCTCATGCTACTTCAGCCTCTCAGAAGGCGAAGTATCATTGCACCTTCTGTCAGAAGGATGGACATACGATCGACCGATGCTTCAGGCGCGCCAGGATCGCGCAGAGAGACTGTGTTGCAGCTCTTAGGCGTATTCAGGGTCAGCCCCAGACTTTGAGTGCATCTAAGACCAACACGAGGTCTAGGTTTGCTTCAGATGCTTCTGACGGGTTTGGGCAGCATCGAGGACTTGGTTTTTCCGAGTTTTCTGGTTTTCGTCCTCGATATGCTCCTAGTCGTGACTTCCGCCATCCTGAGGGTAGATCTCGTTTCCTCTATCGAGATAGCTACCCGCGGCGTGATCAGCTTGTTGCCAGTGTTCCGACTCGTTCTCCCGTAGCAGTCGGACCCCGCAATAGCTTTAGGTCTGCTCACAGACCTTCTGCTTTGAGTGATAGAGAGCGTAGGGTAGCTAGAGGTCAGTCGTGTGTGGCTACTTCTGCTACTCGACGTGTCGTTCAGTATTGGGTGCCAAAATCACTCTTGATTTACCCCAGTACTGAGACTTTACTCTCTGTTTGACTCAGGTTCGCCGGGCAGGGAAGGGAAAGGTTTGGCTCGTAGACTCCGGGTGTTCACGACACATGACCGGAGATTCCCGTTGGTTTTCTTCCCTTGCCCGTGCTCCAGGTGATGAGACGATCACCTTCGGAGACGCTTCATCTGGGCGTGTCATCGCCAAAGATACAGTGCGCATTAATGATTCTTTTATTTTAAAAGATGTTGCCTTGGTTAGTAAGCTGCAGTATAATTTGCTTTCAGTCTCTCGGCTTACCGATGACGACTTTGAGGTGAGCTTTAAGAAAAACAATTGTAAAATTCTTGATTCTTCGGGTAGTCTAGTTTGCGGGATTTCTTGTTTTGGGAGGATCTTTCGTGCTGACTTCTCTGAGTCTTCTAGTGATCCTCTCAGGTGTTTAGTTGCTTCTGAGTCCCGCGACCTTTCTTTCTGGCATAGGAGACTTGGTCATATTGGATTTGACCATTTGACTCGAGTTAGCAGCCATGATCTCATTCGTGGTTTGCCGAAACTCAAGATGGTCAAAGATCTAGTTTGTGCTCCATGCTGGCACGGCAAGATGGTTGCCGCTTCTCACCCTCCGGTCATAGTTACTATGACCGATGCACCGGGACAGCTGCTCCACATGGATACAGTAGGACCAGCTCGAGTGCAGTCAACAGGAGGGAAGTGGTATGTTCTTGTCGTAGTCGATGACTTCTCGAGGTATTCTTGGGTGTTTTTCTTAGCCTCGAAGGATAAGACGTTTTCACATTTTCGAGGTCTTTTCAGTAGGCTTTCTGTTGAGCTCCCAGGTGCCTTACGAGCGATCCGCAGTGACAATGGCACAGAGTTCAAGAATTCCTACTTCGAGAGGTTTTGTGATGAGACAGGTGTAGAGCACCAGTTCTCCTCTCCGCACGTCCCACAGCAAAATGGCGTTGTGGAGAGAAAGAACCGTACCTTGGTCGAGATGGCCAGGACGATGCTTGATGAGTACTCTACACCGCGGAAGTTTTGGGCTGAGGCTATAGCCACTGCGTGCCATGTTTCCAATCGAGTTTTTCTTCGGGCACACTTGCACCGCACTTCTTATGAGCTGAGATATGGGCGAAAGCCCAGCGTCTCTCATTTTCGTGTGTTTGGTTGCAAGTGCTTTATTTTGAAGTCCGGGAACCTAGACAAGTTCGAGTCACGCTCCTGTGATGGGATCATTCTAGGTTACTCGTCTTCTTCGCGGGCTTATCGGGTTGGAACTGCGAGTCTAGCAAGTTGGTAGAGACCTGTGAGGTGACCTTTGACGAGGCCAGTCCGGGGACTAGGCCAGATATCTCAGGTTCTTTAGAGCAGTCCGAGACCATCTTTGTGGATGATGAGGACGATGGAGACGATGGTCGTTTACCTGATCCAGCTCCTCATCCTCCCCTTGAGATGCCTTCCTCCACGGTACCTCAAGGTGATCAGCCCTTGCCTACTGCTTCCTCCGGAGCTAGTGGCTCTGTCCCTTCCTCTTCGGCACACGAGGTAGAGGCCACTTCTTCTCCTCATCCAGGACCTCCTCGACATATACAGAAAAGGCATCCTTCCGAGCAGATTATTGGAGACCTTTTCGAGCGTGTTACCTACTCAAAATCTGGCTTATCTCAATTCTGTCTCCATTCTGCTTTCATTGCCTCCTTTGAGCCCAAAGATGTTTCTCATACTCTTTCCGATGAGTCTTGGGTTAATGCCATGCATGAGGAGTTAGAGAATTTCGAGAGAAACAAGGTCTGGTTGCTTGTTGAGCCCCCGCGAGGTCACAATGTCATTGGAACCAAGTAGGTGTTCAAAAACAAGCAGAGTGAGGATGAGGTAGTCATTCGAAACAAGGCTAGACTGGTAGCTTAGGGGTTTTCCCAGGTTGAGGGTCTAGACTTCGAGGAGACCTTTGCCCCTGTAGCTCGACTTGAGGCCATTAGAATCCTGCTTGCCTTTGCAGCTTCTAAGGGTTTCAAGCTTTACCAGATGGACGTCAAGAGTGCCTTTCTCAATGGCCTTATTGAGGAAGAAGTCTACGTCAGACAACCTCCAGGTTTCGAAAACCCCAAATACCCAAACCATGTCTTCAGGCTTTCCAAAGCGTTGTATGGACTTAAGCAGGCCCCCAGAGCTTGGTATGAGAGGCTTAAGTCCTACTTGTTGAGTCATGGGTTTGAAATGGGTAAAGTTGATAAGACCTTGTTCATCCGCCAGCATGGTATCCGAACATTTTCTTTATGCAGTCTTTCGGCCAGCAGTCCCAACTTTCAGTTTAGTCTCCTTTTCATTTTCTTGGTCGCAGTGATTCTCTTTGGCATTTTCTAGTTTCGGTCTGGAAAGTGTTCTTTTGCTTTTGGCCGAACAGGTTGTGATCGAAAGATCCTCTCATCTTTGCTGTGCTTTTCTTTTTTCTTTTTGCTGATTTTTCTCCATTTTGCATGCAGATCAAACAGTGTTATTTTCAGATGAAATTTTTGCTGGTTGATCTCTGATTTATGCTGAATTTTTTAGTATCACATGCGTTCCAGATTTCAGCAAAATTAAATTTAATTTTCTGTGAGGTGTTTTATTTTGCATCTTTTTGAAAAATCAGTGTTCAATTTCTCAGGGGCGATTTTGAAGCGAGCGACATTCACCCCCCTCTGTCGCCATTTCGGTCCTACAATGGGCGATTGGGCGTTGCGGAGAGGAAGCTAGCAATGGAGTGGTCGTAGGCGAGGACAAGAACGGCGGTGAGGGCCGTCTCCGTCTACGAATTGAGAGGGGAGAATTAGGGGCAGGATTCGTGACATAGGGTATTAGTGAGTTATTAAATGTTTAATTACTTTCATAATTGCTGCTAGGATACGAAACAAATCTGGACCATTGGATTACAAAGATCAATGGCTTAAATCAGACATGGATGGCAGGATACGAAATGAATATGAGCCATTACATATAGACGATGGAAGCGGTTAAGAATGTTTTGTGTACACAAATACAGGGTGGATGTAGCAAAGAAAAACTCCCTCTTTTTATATTACTAATACAGAAAAATGTGCTGGCAAACCAAGTGAGCATTTTGCCATGTACCGTAGAACTCTCTCGAACAGACTTGAAGCCTCTAATCTCTTCTCAATCATTGTTATATAATAATAATAATTACAAACGAGTTCAGGTATCTACTTCTATTTGTTAGACAATGCAATATTTTTATTGCATAATATTATGTATCACCTTACTGAGATGCGGTTGCAGATATTGACGAGTGCAAACAGACACCAGGCATTTGCAGAGGAATTTGCTATAATACCATAGGAAACTACAGCTGCACCGGTTGTCCTGATCACACAAAGTATGATATTACAAAAATGCAGTGCACGTCAACAAGAAAGAAAAACTTCTTCTTAGGTGAGTCCCATAATGATCAGTTCTGCACTGAAAATGGTTTTTCAATAGATATACGTTTTGAGGGCTTTCATCATTATAGGTATTATAATTGGGCTCAGTAGTGGCTTTGGCACGCTACTTCTCGGCTTAAGTGGATTTTTTTCTCTTTTGAAAATGGAAAAAAGACGTCCAGAAGAAACTACGGAGGAAGTATTTCCGAAAGAATCAAGGTCTTCTTTTGGAACAATTGATTTCATCGGACGAAAATGCAAATGAGAAGACAAAGATTTTCTCCATAGAAGAGCTAAGAAGGGCGACAAATAATTTTGATCCCACACGTATCCTTGGCCATGGAGGGCATGGCACGGTTTACAAAGGTATCTTAACTAACCAACATGTGGTAGCTATAAAAAAAAATCGAAGGTCATCAAGGAAGGTGAGATCAATGATTTCATCAACGAGGTTGCAATCCTTTCTCAAATAAATCATCGAAATATTGTTAAACTCTTTGGATGCTATCTTGAAACTGAGGTTCCCTTATTGGTGTATGACTTTATTCCCAACGGTTCATTATTTGGAATTCTTCATCCTGATTCAAGTAGTATATTCTCTTTGTCATGGGGTGATTGCCTAAGGATTGCTGCAGAAGCTGCTGGAGCTCTAAACTATCTCCACTCTGCAGCATCAATATCAATCTTTCATCGTGATGTGAAGTCCTCTAATATACTCCTGGATGCAAACTACACTGCAAAAGTTTCGAATTTTGGTGCTTCGAGATTTGTTCCCATTGATCAAACCCATGTTTTACAAATGTACAAGGAACATTTGATTACTTAGATCCAGAATATTACCAAACTGGGCAGCTAAATGAGAAGAGTGATGTTTACAGTTTTGGTGTGGTACTCCTAGAGCTTCTTCTAAGAAAACAACCTGGTTTTACATCTGAGTCAGGAACGAAGCAAAACTTGTGTAACTACTTCCTTTCGGAGATTAAGAGGACACCAATTAATGATATAGTGGCTTCTCAAGTTCTTGAGGAAGCAACCCAGGAAGAGATTAGTAAGGTTGCTTCTCTGGCCGAGACATGCTTGAGGCTCAGAGGTGAAGAAAGGCCTACAATGAAGCAAGTGGAGATAACATGGCAGCTTTTGCGAACAGCACGGATGAATTCATCTCGAGTTGATCCAGCCATTAACCAAGAGATACAACCATGGCTGGCTCAGGGAGCTATAACTACTCACCAGCCCATAGCTATAATAAACTTGGATGGGAGAGCTAATGATATAGCATCTCAGTGCAGCCAAAAGGCATGCTACAGCTTGGAGCAAGAGTACTTGTCATCCGCTAGCCTACCACGTTAGATATGCTTGCCTAGTTCCTAGTATTTTTGGTTGTTCCTTGAACTCTACTCACGTTCTATGTATTTGTAATAGCTACCATGTTATCATGTATGCATACATGCAGTCCTCTCCTCTTTCGATGAAGTTGTACTATATTGCACCCTCTTAATGAATAAACTTATTGAAGAAATATCGTGTATTGTTCATTGTATTCAACCTAGGCACAATCTATTCTGTGACATCCAAAGGCTCGCTGCGTGACTCAATGCAACACCTGCAATCATAGGGACAAGAGCCGCATCAGCTCCTGCTATTGGTTCTGAACCGGTTACCGGAGAGAAATAAACATATGGTTTGAATTGGTTTCTGAAACGAAGAAAGGTGGATGTTTGGCACCAAACTGTTACGTCCTCCAGTCATACATAGTGGCAAATCAAGAAATTGTTAGCTGAATTACTGAAGGAGTGGAAAATGGAGTAATTTTAGGAGAAAATTTATTCTTTGCAGCTAACTGGTGGGTTTATTTCGTCTTTGCTTTACCTGAGATTACAAATTTGGACAAACTGGTGTGTTTACTAGCATCTAACCGTCGAAGCCCAAAAGTCAAGCCCCATGCCTGATTATTTTCCATTTTCCTGGAGCCCAAAGCAGCGCAGGCCATTTTGCCTTGCAAATGTGGTCCGCCGAAAAGCATAGCAGTCTGATTATTTTCCATTTTCCTGGAGCATCAATACATAACGTGTAACATCCTGATTTTCAAAGCCTTTTTGAAGCTTTTAAAATAAAATTCACCATTTGAATTTTTCTGGAATTAATTAAAGCTTAATTGGAATTTTTATTAAATAAAAGGATTTAATATGATTAAGTTAAACATTAACATGTGCCAAAAATATTTTATTTGAGTTCCTTGAGCCTCAAGGGCTTTTATGGAATTTTCTCTGGATTTTTCTGGATTTATTTGCTATTTTCTAGAGCTCAAAAGCCTTTAAATGAATTTCTGGAAAAAGAAAAAAAAGAAAATCCTAAACCGGCCGGTGGGCCGAAACCCACCGAACCGGCCCAGTCCAGCCGCCCGCTCGGCCTGCCCCGCCCCGTGCCACGCAGCGAGCATCCGCCCGCGCCCGCCTTCCTCCGCTGGATGGACGACACGCGTCGCCCATCCGAGCGCCTCCTCGCGCCGCGCCCGCATCCGGGCTGCCCGCTCTCCTGTGCCACTGACAGGTGGGGCCCACCTGTCAGGTGCGTCGTCCCCGAGCGGGACTCTCCTCCTCGTCTCCGATCGGGACACCGCCGCCGCCTTCCGTTTTTCCTCCGCCGTCTCCGAGCCGAACTCCTCGGCGTGCGTGCATAAAAGCCGCCGCAACCCCTCGGCTTCCCTCGTCCCGAGCCGCCGCCGCTCATCGTCGGAGCCGCCCGTGCGCCACCGGTCGCTTGCCGTTCGCCGCTCGTCGCCGGAGCTCGCCGCCGAGAGCACTCGCCGTTCAACGCCGCCAGTGAGTCCCGCCGCCACCTCGGTCGCCGCCGGCCAGACCCCGCCGCCGTCCCAGACCTCGCCGGCCAGCCCCCGCCCGCGCCCCGCCGCCCACACCTCGGCCGCGCCCCGCGTCCCCTCGGTCCCCGCGCCGCCACGTCAGCCCTGACGTCAGCAGGCCGCGCCCCTTCGCCTTCTCGTGCGCCCGGACCACCGTGGGCCGTGTCTCTGCCCGGTGGGGGCCGCCCGTCAGACGAGCCCCGTAGTCCCGTGCGCCCTGTGCCACGTCAGCTAGCCCCGTCAGCGCCACGTCAGCCAGAGCCGCTTGCGCAAGCAGCCGCCGCCCCGCACTGTTTCGTGCACCGGGTTCACCGTGGACCCAGCTTTCTGTGCGCCCGGTCCACAGCACAGTGTAATTTTCTATTTTCCCCGATTTTCTTTAGATCCAATTTTCCAAGAGCCCGTTCTCCCTCGTCTTAGCTCCGATTGACCCGATTCTTTTTCCTAAATTCATCTAAAATTGAGCTCTACCTTTTGGTTCAGGTTTGAAAGTTTTTGGAGTTCATTTGAATTTTATTGGATTTTATTTTGTCTTTTCGATGCGTTTTCTCTCTCGTTAGATCACGTTTTCGAAGGAGCGGAAGTTGGATTTGAAGATCAAGAGCCCTCAGCTGAGCAAGGCCAAGGCAAGTCGTGTCCTTTGATCATGTTGAACCCAGTTTGCAATCTATTATTTAATTATTTTTCTTTAAATTACCTTGCATCGCTATTTTTTATTCAAACCCTTGTATTGGTAGTTATCGTCCCAACTGGTTACTTCCCTCCTTGATATTTTGGAATACCTTGATGCCATTGTCACCTTAGGTTGGGAATTCAATTAGTGATGCTATGTTATTTGTCACATTGGGTTGGTACGAATAGAATGCTTAGCCTTGCTTATTTTGCGAAAGGGTTCATCATCACATGTGATTAATTAATTTGACTTAATGAGATATTGAATCGTCGTTGGTACCACTGTTATAAAATTTGTGCCGTGACATTGGTGCGTCATTGGCGGTGGTTATACAAAAATTGGTTTTCACTTGGGCGATTGATCGTGCAGTAAAGGGGGTGCGAGAGGCACATGGGATGTGGATGTTTCGCCTGGGTAATTCTTAAGGACTTAACTTTGTGCGCCATTGATCTGAGCTTTATCGTGCAAACCACATGTCTAGTATGGGATAGACCTGGCACAATAATTTGTGAAGTCTCCACTTTGGTTTTACTACTGATGTTGTTGTGGCGCAAGAGGGGGCAATTATCGACTAGGGGGTTGCCCTACTCGACGGCGAAACCTTAGCGAGTGGGATCAGGTAGGGATGGATCATTGTAAAAGCCTTGTTGTGATTTTCTTTAACGTGAGGATTATCACATTGTGTGGGTACAGTTGTGCAACCTCTGCAGAGTGTAAAACTATTCGAATAGCCGTGTCCTCGGTCATGGACAATGCTCGGTGATTTCACACGAGGGGTAGAGTTTTCATAAAAACCTGGTTGGGTTAAGTTGGGAAGTGAATGGTTAGTTCACAGGTGTTCATTTCATGGATCTTGGTTCATGGTGGATTCCTTGGGTGAATGGTCAGTTCACTTGTGGTTGGTCTCAATTCCTTTGGTTACTTATTTATTATCATTTATAAAGCTTGCTTTTCAATCTACTTATTGTATTTACTTTAAATTGTTGCGTTCTGCAAAATTAACCTTTCAGCCATCCATTGGTAAGCCTTGCATACTATATTGCATCTTTGTTACAAACGACTTGCTGAGTACCAATGTACTCACGGCTTTATGCCCCTGTTGCTCAGTTGAGGAGGAGGAGAATCACCAGCAGGAGGTTCCAGAAGGAGAGTACTCCGACGTCTTCGCGGATTAGGCTTCGTTCTCCACTCGATAGCCTGTGGGCGTGTCGATTGGCTGCTGCGCTTTCTTTTGGATTTCCGCTGCTAGTTTTTGTTAAGCCCTTCGGGCTAGTCTATTGTAAGCTTGGCCATAAGGTCGTACTCTGATAATTATTAATAATATTTGAGTTTTTTCTTAGTAAATCATGATATGTTCGATATTTCATCTTTGTTTATACTGTGTGCACTAGCGTGATCCTGGACTAGTGCAGAATACACAGGAGAGTCCGGATTTGTATATTCGGGTCTCTACATAACGCGTATTTGTAGTTTCAACGGATAGCAGAAAGAGGTGTTCGCCTATTTTTCCTTGGTATAGGCGGCATGTTAAGTGAAAATGTGAATAAAAATTACATAAAATCAAAAATAGATATCACCGGAATATTTTTTAAAGATACTAGAAGTGGAACATACCACATGGATGAAACCATGTAATTGTTTCAATAAATATTTTTTTCATATCCTGTAAAAAAGATTAAAATTTATCTAGAAATTTTGTAGTGACATAGAAATGCCCAATTGCCCACTACTGTATGCAGTGAGTTTTTAAAGAAATTTTGAAAACTTCCATGTTTTTCACCATATTCAAGTTGGTGTGGGAGAGGGGAGATGATCCACAGCTATAGCGCCATCTGGAAACATTTGCCCAGACAACACGCGGCGTATCATGTTCTTCATGCTCGTGGTGCGCCGCTTCGCGCAGAGGGGACTGCATGACGCTACGCTCGTCACTACTAAAACACCCTAAAAATTCAAAAGTTTTGAATTTTATTTGAGTTTTTGCTTGAATTTCCCATCCTTTCCCAATTTGGCAAGTTCCCTTGAAAACCCGCTTTCCCTTCTTGGCTTTCGGCCTTCTCCCTGCGTTGGCACCCCTATACATCGCCGTCTCTCCACCGCCTCCCTGTTCATCACCTCCACACGCCGCGCGCTCGCGTCGCTAGATTGCGGCCGCGCCTCCTCTCTCATTCACACGGCTTAGGTGTTTGGCCCCATCACCCAGTCACTGAACTCCTACTCCTCCCTCGCTTCGCGTGCACCGCTAACTCGCTGTCTCTCGGCTGCAGCTCGCAGTAGCCTCTCGGCCGACACGCGCGACGTGAACTGTACACACAGTGTCAACTCCCACCAGCTATCACAAAGCGTGCAGTGCCACCTTGCCCGAGCTGTCGCCTCCATGGCAGAGCCCCGCCTTATCTCCTCTCTCACGCACGGGAGACGCGCCCAACTGCCTTACTGTGGCCACCGACGCTCGCTATGTTATAAGCCCAGAGACTACTGCTAAATGCTTCATACTACTCTCACACACCTCACCGAACCGCTAATTTTAGCTCAAGTCGACCGCATTGCCGCCGGCAGCCTACCCTGCGCCCGGTGAGCCCTAGCGGCAATACTGCATTTCAGTCGATTATTTTTTGATTCCTTGCTCTGGCATGGTCTCCTTTACTTCCTGATCATGCTGGTGGACTCCCTTGGATGAGAGCGTTCGCCGGAAGCCCTGGCGACCGAGATCGCCACCGGCCGAAACCTCTGTGAACCTGACATCCCACAGATGGTTAAATTGCCTTCAATCTCGCCGGAAACCCATCAGAGCACCCTAGCGCCGGTATGAAGGCCGCATCCTTTTCTCCAGCACCAGCCACCGTCGTTCATCTTCACACTTCCTAAAACCCTAAAATGGAACCACAAGCTCAAGCCGCTCCCCTCTGTGCAGCCAATTTATCTGGGATGCTTTGACGACGCTGCATCACTCGAGCTGCCGTGCTTTGTTTTCCCGCCAGAAGGGGGAGCTGGAGGTTGAAGACAACCTCTCGGCATGACGTGGCTGTATCTCGGGCTGTTTCATCCAAGCACTCGCACTCCTCTCATCCGGGCCGTTCGCACTGTCCGCGCGTCGCCCATCGAGCGCAGGTTGCTGAGGCTCAGGATAAAGTTCTCCGCAAGAACTACGTCACTCAACCACCTAAGAGCTCCGCTGGCAGTGAAGCTAACGCCAGAAGTTACAAGGTGCGAAAGCCCTTCATGAAGAGAAGGGGAAGGAAGGGTAAGGCCGTGGCCCAGAAAGACAAGTCAGATGCTCCACGCGAGAATAAGGCAAGCAAGCCAAAGAGGGATGCAAGGCGGCCTATGGCCAGCAGGACCAAGCCTGCTTCAAGTGTGGCAAGTGGGGGCATTGGTCGCGGATCTGTAAAGAGCCGTAGCATATAATTGATGCCTTCCAAGCCCAGAAGAAGAAGGATGTCAAAGGGCAGCCTGAAGCTGACTTTGCATCTGTTGAGGAGGAGAGTTCTGAGCAGCTGCCTACGCTGATAGAGGTTGAGGCCATCCCGGCAGCAGCACCCCCCTTTGACCTAGTAGCAGCCACCACCATGATTTCTCTCGAAGAGCATATCACTCCCGAGAAAATAGCAGAAGAAGTATCTGATTTCTTAGCAGATTCAGTCTAGTGCACAGAATGCATTTAGACTTTAATTGTCATTTATTTTATGTAAAAGGACAAGTTAGAACTTGCATGGATGGTACTTTAGCATTTTATTTTCTCGTGATGGTTGGATGATATTTGAATAATTTATTCATTTATTCAGTTTATAATGGCATGATATATTATGATATTGAAGTATTTTATTTATGTGTTAATTGCCTTCTAATACACGTTAATAAAATACCTTATATTAGAACACGTGTGATGCCCTATGAAAAAAGTGTACTTAGCTGACAGCGACACAACGAATACCATCTTAAAAGAGACGAAATATTTTCAGTCAATTCATAAGAATGCTGGCAGCCTTACGACAATCGCTGGTAGCAATGCATATATAATTGGTTTAGGAAAAGCCACAATTATACTTCCAATGGGCACAAATTTCGTCATTGAAGAAGGCTTATTGTACCCAGAGTCGACTAGAACTCTCTAAAGTTTTAAGGATATTCACACCAATGGTTTCCACATTGAGACTGAAGAAGAGTACGGTAAGGAATACCTGCTCATTACGAAGTGCGAAGCGAATGGAAAAAGGATATTAGAAAAACTTTCTTCATTAGAAACTGGGCTATACTACACCAACATCAAGGCACCTGCAGCCTATACTACCCTGAAGACAGTATTTAGAAGCTCTGAACTCTTCTGTCTCTGGCATGACAGATTAGGCCAACCAGGTCTTAGAATAACGAGAAATATAATCAACAATTCCCAAGGGCATAATATTAAAGTAAAGAATTTCCCGAATCACAAAGATTTTGTGTGCCCTGCATGTGCCACCGGGAAATTAATTACTAGACCCTTCACTCTGAAAGTGAAGGATGAAGTCCCTGCATTCCTGGAACGTATCCAAGGAGACATTTGCGATCCCATTCAGCCACTTTTAGGGTCATTCAAATATTTCATGGTGCTCATCGATGCTTCGTCGAAATGGTCGCACATGGGTTTATTGTCCACGAGAAACCATGCTTTCGCAAAGCTGATCTCGCGGATAATTCGCATCAGAAGAGTTTTCCCTGATCATCACATAAAGTCCATCAGAATGGACAACGCCGGAGAATTTACTTCAAAGACATTTGATGATTATTGTATGGCGATGGGAATTACAGTTGAGCATTCTGTACTGCATGTCCATACCCAGAATGGTTTAGCAGAGGTATTAATCAAGAGAATTAAATTTATTGCCCGATCTCTTTTGTAGAATTGTAATTTGCTAGCTATATGTTGGGGACACGTAGTCCTACATGCAGCAACTCTCATCAACATTAGACCATCGGCCTACAACATCCATTCACCTATGCAACTAACGCAAGGGTCAGCACCAAATAATTCTCATCTCAAGAGGTTTGAATGCAAGGTTTATGTACATATACCCCCTCCATAGCGTACTACAATGGGTCCTCTTCATAAGATTGGGATATACGTTGGTTTATGTACCTATACCCCCTCCATAGCGTAGTACAATGAGTCCTCTTCATAAGACTGGGATATACGTTGGTATATAGAACTCATGACAAGAAATTTGCGTACCGCCCGCTTCGCTGATTGCATCTTTGATGAGGATAATTTCCCAACATTAGGGGGAGGAAATCAATCTCTTGATGAAAAATATCAGAAAATTATGTGGCAAGCCATGGGAATCCATGCACATGACCCGCGCACTAGTGAAGCAAATAGAGAAATCCAGAAAATCATTGATCTGCAAGCATTAGCAAATCAACTGTCTGATCACTTTAGTCATTTGAAGAGCGTGACTAAGTCACATGTGTCTGCACGCAATGCACCAGAGAGGGTTGAAATACCAAAGAAAGTAGAAGGTATCCCTAATCCCGTCCAGAGGCCTCAGAATAAAAGGACGAGAACTCCTGCCTCTCAAATCCCAAGTAACTGGGGACGTCCGGTGAAAAAGGATAAGGACTTGTCACAACCGATCACTGAAGTTTCCCAGAACCAGAAGGGGAGCCAGTTGAAACCTGGCACCAGTATGGCACCCTCAGGAAAGGGCATACCGGATTTGAACATTCCCCTGGAGGGAGAAATCAGTATGGATGTGTGCGCACACAACGAAGCTGAAAAACTAAAGAGACTTGCCACCACAATTGAAAGAAGCGATAAGCCAGGAGAAGCTCCAGAAGAAGCAAATGCTTCAGAAGAAGCAACTCATGAAGAAATAGCTATAAATTATATGTACACGGGAGAGTCCATGAATAGGACAACAGCCAATGTTAATATCTACTTCGCAAAGAAAATTGCCGCAATCATCGATCTTGATCCCGAGCCCGCATCGTTCGCTGAATGTAAGAAAAGATCAGATTGAAAAGATTGGAAGAAGGCAATAGAAACTGAATTGTTATCTCTAAACAAAAGAAAGGTGTTTGCATCCGTATGCCGCACACCTCCCCATGTGCACCCTGTAGGGCATAAGTGGGTATTTGTTCGAAAGAGAAATGAAAGAAATGAAGTAATAAGATATAAAGAAAGGTTGGTAGTACAAGGTTTCACTCAACGTTCAGGAGTTGATTATGAAGAAACCTACTTCCCAGGCATGAGTGGAATTACGTTTAGATATTTGATCTCAATGACAGTAAACTTGAATCTAGAAATGAAATTGATGGATGTGGTAATTACATATGGAAACTTGGATTCGAAGATTTATATGAAGGTACCTAAAGGTATCCCCGTCCCGAACCAAGACAGAGAAAATAGAAATCTATACAGTGTGAAGCTCAAGAAATCACTGTACGGACTGAAGCAATCTGGCAGGATGTGGTATAATCGCTTAAGCGACTTTCTATGCAAGAAAGGCTATACGAACAATGAAGATTGTCCCTGTGTGTTTATACGACGATCCTAGAATAGATTTTGTATAATCTCAGTGTATGTAGATGATCTGAATATCATCGGGATAATGGAAGACATAAAAGAAGCAAGTTCTTACTTGGAGTCGGAATTTGAAATGAAAGATTTGGGTAAAACCAAATACTGCTTAGGCTTGCAGCTCGAGCATGTCCCAAAAGGAATTTAGTACATCAGTCAGCCTACACACAGAAGGTGTTAGAAAGGTTTGGCTTTGAGAAGGCATACCCATCAAAAGTACCGATGATCGGGAGGTCTTTACAGCAAGAAAAAGA
Organism: Dendrocalamus latiflorus; assembly: GCA_017311315.1. NCBI lineage: Eukaryota > Viridiplantae > Streptophyta > Magnoliopsida > Poales > Poaceae > Dendrocalamus > Dendrocalamus latiflorus. Next base: position 18,912,941 of record CM029678.1, read on the forward strand.
TCTGTTCCGACCTAGGGAAGAGGGGGAGGATGTCCTGGGGCTGGAATTCCCATACTTACGTGCAGTAAGAGCACTTATGTATCTAGCAAACTGCACTAGACCGAACATTGCATTTGCAGTAAACTTGTCAGTAAGGTATAGTACAGAACTTACCAAAAGGCATTGGCAAGGAATAAAGGACATCTTCCGATACCTCCAAGGAAGCAATGACCTTGGATTGTTCTACAGAAAAGAATCAAGATTTGAACTTTATTGGCTATACAGATGTAGGGTACCTGTCGGACCCGCATACCGCAAGGTCACAAAATAGGCTATGTATTCCTGTGTGATGGAACTGCAATTTCTTGAAAATCATCTAAGCAAAATCTTGTAACGACTTCGACGAATCACTCAGAGATTATAGCACTGTATGAAGTTGCACGAGAATGCGCTTGGCTCCGGCGAATGATTCACCACATCCAGCAGTCATGTGGGATGAATATTGTGCAAGCTCCCACAATTATCTATGAAGATAATGCAGCTTGTGTTGCACAAGTGCAGACGAGCTATGTGAAGAGTCATCTTACAAAGCACATCAACCTCAAGTTTTTCTATACTCATGAATTGTAAAAGATGGACGAGATTAAGGTACTGCATACTAAGTCATGTGAGAATCTGGCAGATTTATTCACTAAGTCACTCCCTATATCTAGCTTTGAAATATGCATACGGGGAATTGGAATGATGAGACTTAGAGAAGTGCAGAATTCAGGGGGGAATTTTTTCAAGTCCGTTATTAAACCTTGATCATGAAGATCAAGTGCCCAAAAGAATAAGTCCTGAAGATTAAATAAAATTGGGTGGATTGTACTCTTTTTCTCTTGACGAGTTTTCTTGATGTTTCTCGGCCAAGGTTTTTAATGAGGCAATTCGTGCAACGCAAAATAACATGTATCATGTACTCTTTTTTCAAATTTTTTCCACTGATGTTTTATGGAGTTTTGACGAGGCATGAACATGTTGGATGAGTGCCCAAGGGGGAGTGTTAGAAAACCTAGGCCTGGGCTGGAAGCCTTCGCCCATGGTGGGCACCTCACCAGTAGACTATAAATAGGGAGTCATACCGGCAGATTTTGTACATGCAATCAGAAACAAAGCAATAAAAAAAGACCAAGAGTTCTTTCTATTTCTCTGTGTTTCAATCAACTATTATGTCTTCTCCGATTGATCTTGTTTTGCATTAAGTAGAGGAATCGACCGGACTGGTAACAGCTATATTGAAGAGAAGTAGTCATGTAATTTCTGATGGCAAGGCAACTATTCAAATTGACTGGCTGGAGTGACTTAACCGAAGGTATATTCAAGCGAGCATCATCTTTAGAGTTGTTGCCAGTACTGACACTGTTGAACGTAGTATTTGCAACATTAACACCTAGGCGACAAGAATTGCGAAAATAGCACCCAGTCCGCATGGTCACCACACGGATTGGATGGGGAGACGACACGTGGCGGGTGCCGCACAACAGCAGTGGGCCAGTGCTACACAGCCACTGTGCGGTCCGTATGGCCCCCATACGATCGGTGGGGGGCGGTAGTGCACTGTGCTGGCTTCATTAGTGCTAATTAATCATAATCAACGAATTCGCTTCGGCGTAGCGCAAGTAGAAAATTTTAAACATACAAAATGAGCTTTGTATCCCTTATGAATTTGACTCGAAAATTCGTTGAAGTGTGCTGTTTGCAGGAATTTTTGCATGCATTAAATGACCTTGAAAAATTACAAAACTTTTAATGGAGTATCCCGATGCAGTGGTCGTAATTTTATAGTTTCTCTAGAATTTTTTACACTCCGAATTTGCCATATAAATTCGTCCTAGTGTACTGTTTGTACGAATATTTGAATATAGCACGGGAGCTCTGGAAATTATGTTAAAAAAGGACGGTGCGAGCTGAGGTAGTACTCTCTGCGGTGGTATTACAAAGCAAAATATGAGTACATGCATACGAAAGGCCATTCGCGTAACACGGCATACAATATAATATGCCTCACTCGTGACGAGTCACACATGCCTCTACCGGCCTCACTCCATCCTCTCCGCCTCTGCGGCAGCGAGTTACAGATAACGAACATGGTTTTCTATAGTACCATCATACAAACTTATAGCTATCAACATAGTTGAATCATACAAAAATGAAAGATGTTTAACTTAACATAAAATTGCATGGAGCTAATTAAATGTTACACTCGGTTTTGGGACGTGAAAAGGCCAAAATAAATACACACCTATGCCAGAAATAAGAAAACAAGTCAAGGACACCGTAGAATTATAAGAAAAATACACAGCGAAATTACTTAATGCAACTTTACTTGTCATTGTCCTAGCTACTACACTGCAGTAATACAACTGGAGAATTGTCTCTTGGTGCTGACGTGCTGGAGATTAATAATGACTAAGTTGTTGCGGTCATTGTGTTCTTATCCTATTGTGAGAATGTGTTCGTTGCGTCTTTCTTCTGCTTGTGCTAGTGGCACCCGGATTTGCCATCCTGTATGCCCGCGACATCGTCAGTGGCTGCGAGATCACCGGAGCCACCGACACGTATGTCGAGTTTTGTGAGCACCACATTTGCCTTTTGTACTCTGGTGCTCGTCTTTCCTGGTAGTAGAACCCGTCTGTAACTTCGGGTAGCAGCTCCCCCATTACACCTGGCTCGACCAGCTCGTATTTGTTACAGTGCATCTCTGGTAGAAGATAGGGAGACACATGGCAAACCAACTCAAGAGGATAGCCATTATTCGACGGAGTGCAGGATCTGTCGACGAAAGGTGAGACATAGCAATAAGTAGTTAACCGAAGGACAGGCTTAGGCAGTAGAAATCCAGTACCTGTGTGCCCATTGTCCGTAGATTGCCCGCAATCAGAAAGGTGATAACTCTGCATACGGCGACAGCACCACACCGATTTCGTTGATAGATTGGAATAGTCAGTGCGTTGCGCTATCGTTTCAGCAACCAGCCCCCTGATGGCTAGACATGCAGCACTGAATTGTGGTGGCAAGAGCTCCAAGCAGCCCATAGCAATCTCAAAGATGTCAGCAGCCTCTGTGAGACGGAAGAAAATGACCATCTTCAAATTTTTCTCCCACGCCACTTCGTTTTCATAAGAGACAACGAAACAACCCAATGATCCATTGCCAACTTGAGGATCCAGCCATGGCCATAGCAAAATGAGCGCAGTTCCACCTCCTCTTTGGAGGGAAAACTCCATTGACTTGCCAGCAAGCAATGATCGAGTTAGCGATGGTAATAACATGAACCCCTTTGGATGACCACCAGACTCAACTAACTTGAAGAAGCTGTCGGCACCATCTGCAAACCTCTCGAATCTCTGCACTACGGTGTCACCCAAGTCCTCGTCTTTGCGGCCAAAAGGCACGAAGCGTTTGGCCGCTTGAATGAAGTATTGAGTAATGGAGGTACGCACTGTACTATTGCTTCCACGCTTGCACTCCAAGATTTGCTTCTTGTGGGCATGTAAGATGCTGTCACCTTCCTTGGCCACACGCTTTAGCTTCGCCTTCCAGTGGAGCAACGGGAGGTGGGTTATATGCAAATCTTCTGAGACGGCAACAACACTACGGATCTTCAGTACTGCCATCTCCAATCTCTCAGCTTTGCTCTCAACACACTCATGACTAGTTCTGTCACCTAATACAAAAGAGGAGATTCTGCTCACAGCTTCGCTCGCAACTGCGGAACCAACTATTTCTGTCATTAACCACTCTAGGGAGGAATGGTTTTGGGAGCACTAATATCGTTCCATCTAACCACTTAAGGAGCACCTATATATGAATTTTTTGTACGGATAATCTATTTTTTATTCAAAATTACATAAATATACCTGCGGGAAAATTTTTTACAAAAATAGTCTCCAGTCGCCCAATGGTTGGGCGACTGGAGCCTTTCGCCCAACCAGACCGCGACAATTAATGAATCTACCAACCGTTCAGCGATTGATTACAGTCGCTTAGCCGTGCGGCGACTGGAATGCAGTCGCCCAACGGTAAGGCGACTGAAATGCAGTCGCCAAACGGTTCGGCGACTGAACGTGGTATAAAGGCCGACGCTCGGCCGCGGCCGCCGGCCGCATTCGGTTTCGTTCGTTCGGCCGCGCGAGAGGAAGGAGTGGAGAAGAAGAGAGGAAGAATGGAAAGAAGAGAAGGGAGAAGGAGAGGGAGAGGAGGGGAAAGCGTCATTTTCAGGTATTTTTTTTAGTGTCACAAATTTAGTTTAGAAAATTTAGTTTATTAGTTTAGAAAATTTAGTTTAGAAAATGTAGTATACAAATTTAGATGTAGAAAATTTAGTGTAAAAATTTGGATGAAGTAAATTTAGTTTAGAAATTTAGATGTAGAATTAGTGTACAAATTTAGTTTAGAAAATTAGTTTAGAAATTTAGTTTAGAAATTTAGTTTAGAAAATTTAGTTTAGAAAATTTAGTTTAGAAATTTAGTTTAGAAATTTAGAAAATGTAGTATACAAAAGTAGAAAATGTAGTGTACAAATTTAGATGTAGAAAATTTAGTGTACAAATTTAGTTTAGAAAATTTAGTTTAGAAAATTTAGAAAATGTAGTATACAAAATTAGAAAATATAGTGTAGAAATTTAGATGTAGAAAATGTAGTATACAAATTTAGATGTAGAAAATTTAGTGTACAAATTTAGATGTAGTAAATTTAGTTTACAAATTTAGATGTAGAAAATTATTGTACAAATTTAGTTTAGAAAATTAGTTTACAAAATTAGTTTAGAAATTTAGTTTAGAAATTTAGCTTACAAATTTATGAATTAGTGTAGAAAATTAGATGTCCAAAATTTAATGTTGAAGTTATTGTACAAATTTTGCAGATATGACTCGTGCTGGACGTGACTCCGAGTGGCAGTACGAGCTGTTGGACGAGCATGTGGACTGCGTGCATCGCGCTTCCCGTCGTGTGACGCCACCGGGGGCATGGACGAGCCGCCTGAGCTGGGAGTGGTCCGGACACGCACACCTCGCATGGCCTGGGGACTCGACCACCGTTGGACTGCCAGGTTTGCACTACACCAACGTTTAGTCCGACAGTAAGAACGTTCCGTGCTGACCTTCACTTTGTTTGCAGGCTGCGGGATGCCGGGCTACTCCCACTTGCCCGGATGGTGCAGGCCACGGAGGAGGATCACGAGGCGGGCGGGGACGAGGCGGGCGGGGAGGCGGGCGCGGAGCGATCACGACGCTTCCCGTTCGACCGTTCCTTACTGACGGCTTTGGTGGACCGTTGGCGGCCGGAGACGCACACTTTCCACCTCCCATGCGGGGAGATGACGGTGACCCTGCAGGATGTGTCACTTTGCACGCGTGAGTGATCGTTCGTGCTACATATGTACATACTTACTATTGTGTTCGCAAATACTCATATTTCGTAATGTTTATGTACGCAGGCATAGCGCGAAGGGAGTTAAAAAAGGCACGGACTGGTCGTCGAGGATGCAGCCCTGGGTGGAGCAGTGGGCGGGTGCGCTCGAGGACCGCGTGGACGAGGACCGCCCGTACGATAGCAGAGAGTACGCGGAGTACCTGCACTGGTACCAGGCGCGGACCCGTACCAGGCTCGTGTATGTCGTAGACCCGCCTGCAACACACGTCGCCGCTCCGACGGACACGTACCCCGCGCACTTCGCGCGCGATGCTCACATCGCGGTACGTTACATGTCATTCCAAAGATTCTCAATTGGTAATGTTGTTTCCATGATCGACCATTTCATGTCTTTGTGTCCAGGCTGACATCGGTGCTGCCCTATGTGCCGACTCCGGCTCACTACTGGAGAGGGTAGCCGCTGGTGCGCAGCTGACCCATGAGGAGAGCGTCAGTTTTGCGCGTCGGATGCACGACGGGTGTAGACGTATTGTTCGACTACTGTCCTGCACGAGGCTACCGGCGGTTTCCACACCCACCGCTCCGAGCCCTCGTCCACCTGTGCCACCCCGACCAGCGTGGCACTACTCCGGAGGTAGTACGTGGATACGTCCTCCACCACCTCACCCGGAGCAACCAGGGGGTTCAGCCTGGGCATAGGCTCCTACACCACCTCACTTCACGCATCCTCAGCACATCCCCTTCCGCACGCAGGGGGTGCACACCCCTCCTCCTACCTCGATGGCGCCAGCTCCAGCTACGGGTGCGCATCGTCTGATCTCGTTTTTATCCCAAGACGTATGCAACGAACTAACGATATTACTATTGCAGGTACTTACCAGCAGTTCGGCGTCGGCGTCTCCCCCGTGCACGACGATGTGGACCAGTTTTTCGTGGAGTGGCACGGGCAGTTCTCCGACGCTGCACCGGAGGTTCTCTCTGGCAGTGCCCTCCCCGGTGCACCGGAGGCCACACAGCCAGAGGTGCACCTGACTCCACCAGCGCAGGGGCGGGATAGACACCCTCCTACTCGTTTTACCTTTTCGGATCGTCCTAATCTGTTGCACCGGAGGAGGGCCAAGCGAGGCCGTATGGGAGGACGCGGGCGCGGTGACGGGGCACACCAGGGTGACGAGTGAGGCGTGCTGCAGATGCTATATATGTTATGCATGTAAAGACAAAATATGCTGCATGTTACTCACATTTATATTATGAAGTTTATTTAAATTTACATAAGTCTTATCATCTCTTCTCCGCACATAAACTATCTCACTTAACAGTGTATGTATCGATCGTTCTCTACTCAATCTTTCATAAAAAAAGTTTCTAAAATTTTTTACGCATCTACAATATACAATGAACCTAAGCTTTTATTACAATTTTATCATATTTTTTACCGCCTGAACATTACAAAATTCACAAAATTTAAAACAATCACGGGGACTCCATGCAGTTGCCCTTCCGTTAGGCGACTGCATGTTAGTCGCCTAACGAAACGGCGACAGCATATAAGTCGCCGTACGGATGAGCGACTGCATCCACTCGCTCCACTGTGCAGCGACAGATATTGTGTCGCGGTCTGGTTGGGCGAAAGGCTCCAGTCGCTCAACCATTGGGCGACTGGAGACTATTTTTGTAAAAAATTTTCTCGCGGGTATATTTATGTAATTTCAAATAAAAAATGGATTATCCGTACAAAAAATTCCCTATATATAGACATTTTCGGTTTTTTTTAGTTTCCTGCATTCATTCGCACAAGAAACAGGGACCGTGAGTGATCTATTTTGTAGATACTGAAGACTTGGTAAACTGCGTGGAACGTGAGGGTGTCTCCGCTGAAAGCCTAGCCCTGCGATGGGAAGCTAGCTGCTTTAATTTACTCGCGAAATATGTGGAGCAGATTAGCTGCCGTTTTCTCTGAACTAGACTGCACCTAATGCACGCATTTCCTTTGACTAGACATCACTGGTTTGACTAGAAAGCTATTACATTAATTCCCTTTGACTAGACCGCTAATACACGCATTTCCTTTCACTAGGCAGCAATGAAGAAGATTACTGTATTTCCAGCCTTTCAATATCCTGTTTGACAAGTTAGTCAATAGACCAATCTTCAGACAGTACAGCTGCAGTACGCTTGGAATCCAAATACTCTGGGGTATATTGCTAGTAGCACTACAAAGATCACGTAAGTCAACTAAATAAATGGCCCAGACCTACATCTTTGCAATGCTACAGAGCTAATTTTCACAAATATTTGTATACATGGACTACATAGTAAGAGCGAAATCATTAGATAGGACAAATGATTATTTTCATAACAATACATGGTCAAACATTTTGTTTCAGTAACTTAGGTAGCTTGCATGATGGCGGCAAACCTGCCAGCCCATCCCTATCTCGAATTTTTTGTACGGATAATCTATTTTTTATTCGAAATTACATAAATATACCCGCGGGAAATTTTTTTGCAAAAATAGGCTCCAGTCGCCTAATGGTTGGGCGACTGGAGACTTTCGCCCAACCAGACCGCGACACAATATATCTCGCTGCACAGTGGAGCGACTGCATTAAGTCGCTTTTCCGTTCGGCGACTTAACGGTAGTCGCCATCCCGTTAGGCGACTAGAATGCAGTCGCCATCCCGTTAGGCTACTGCATGTAGCCCCCCGTGATTGTTTTAAATTTTGTGAATTTTGTAACGTTGAACCGGTAAAAAATACGGTGAAGTTGTAATAAAATTTTATGTTCATTGTATATTGTAGGTATGTAAAAAGTTTTTAAATTTTTTTTATGAAAGATTGAGTAGAAAACGATCGATACATGCACTGTTAAGTGAGATAGTTTATGTGCGGAGAGAGATGATAGACTATGTAAATTTAAATAAACTTCATAATATAACTGAGAGTAACATGCCGCATGTTTTTTCATTACATGCATAACATATATAGCATCTGCAACACGCCTCACTGGTCACCCTGGTGTGCCCCGTCACCGCGCCCGCGTCCTCCCATACGGCCTCGCTTGGCCCTCCTCCGGTGCAACGGGTTAGGACGATCCGAAAAAGTAAAACGAGCAGGAGGGTGTCCATCCCGCCCCTGCGCTGGTGGAGTCAGCTGCACCTCTGGCTGTGTGCCCTCCGGTGCACCGGGGAGGGCACTGACAGAGAGAACCTCCGGTGCTGCGTCGGAGAACTGCCCGGGCCACTCCGCGAAAAACTGGTCCACATCTTCCGGGCCTGGGGAGACGCCGTGCTGCTGGTAACTACCTGCAATATTAATATCGTTAGTTCGTTGCATGTCGTCTTCGGATAAACACGATATAAGACCCTCTGCGTACCCGTAGCTGGCGCCATCGAGGGGGGAAAGACAGGGGTGTGCGTAGGAGGCGTGAAGTGAACCGGTGTAGGAGGCCCTGCCCAGGCTGAACCCCCTGGCTGCTCCGGGTGAGGCAGTGGAGGACGTGTCCACGTTGGTGCACCAGAGTAGTGCCACGCTGGTCGGGGTGGCACTGGTGGACGAGCAGGCGGAGCGGTGGGCGTGGAGACCGCCGGTAGCCTCGTGCAGGACAGTAGGCTAACAATACGTCTACACCCCTCGTGCATCCGACGCGCAAAGCTGACGCCCTCGTCATGGGTCAGCTGCCCACCATTGGTGAGCCTCTCAAGTACTGTGCCGGAGTCGGCACATAGGACAGAACCGACGTCAGCCTGAACACAAAGACATGAAATGAAATGGTCGATTATCGAAACGACATTACCATTCGGGAATCTTTGAAATGACATTTAACGTACCGCGGCGGGACTAGACGGGAAGCGCGATGAGAGCGGTCCACGTGCTCGTCCAACAGCGCGAACCGCCACTCCGAGTCACGTCCAGCACGAGCCATACCTGGAAAATTTGTACAATAATTTCAACATTCAATGTTCTACATCTAAATTTGTATAAGAATTGCAACATTAAATTTTCTACATCTAAATTTCAACACTACATTTTCTATATCTAAATTTGTACAATAATTTCAACATTACATTTTCTACATGTAAATTTCAACACTAAATTTTCTACATCTAAATTTGTACAATAATTGCAACATTAAATTTTGTACATGTACATTTAAATACTATTTTTTGTACAATAATGCATTATAAATGGTATACAAAATTTAGTTTATACAATTTGTAAACTAAATTTCTAAACTATATTTACTAAACAAAATTTGAAAAATAAATTTGTAAACTAAATTTCTAAACTACATTTTCTAAACTATATTTCTAAACTAATTTTCTAGACTACATTTTCTAAACTAATTTTCTAAACTATATTTCTATACTACATTTTGTAAACTAATTTTCTAAACTATATTTTCTATACTACATTTTGTAAACTAATTTTCTAAACTATATTTTCTATACTAATTTTCTAAACTATATTTCTAAACTAATTTTCTACACTACATTTTCTAATCTAATTTTCTAAACTAATTTTCTAGACTACATTTTCTAAACTATATTTCTAAACTAATCCCCTACACTAACAAAAATATATAACACCAAAAACTTACCTGAAAAACGCGCACTCCTTCTCCTCCTCCCCCTTCTCTTCTCCTCTCCCTCTCCCTCTTTCCCCTCTCTTCTCTGCGCTGGCCGAACGGAAGAACAGTGCGGCGCTTCCTCGCCGCCGAGCGCGGCCTTATATCCACCTTCAGTCGCCCAACCGTTGGGCGACTGAATCGCAGTCACCGAACCGTTCGGCGACTACAATGAAGGCGCCCAACGGTTGGGCGACTGCAATTAATCGCCCAACCGTTCGTAGACTCTCCAGCTGTCGCGGTCTGGTTGGGCGAAAGTCTCCAGTCGCCCAACCATAGGCGACTGGAGCCTATTTTTGCAAAAAAATTTCCCACGGGTATATTTATGTAATTTCGAATAAAAAATGGATTATCCGTACAAAAAATTCTCCCTATCTCTGCCCCTGCCTACTGGAAGGCAAGACAATCTGCTGGCTGCACAAATGTTTCGGGGCCGGCCAAGCCAAAATTGATTGAGATATACAATTGATAAAACCATTCAAGTATTGGGAATATATAGTTCGATTAAATGTTTCATTTGGGTAAAAAAATGAGCGAGTTTTTCTAGAAAAAGGGCATAAGTTCCATAAATAACTTCTCAAGCATTGTTCCTTCAGCATACAAGAACATAGTATTCATAACATACTAACATGAGGAAACATATCAAGAAAAATAAATTCATAACCCTCGCAGAGAACAATATATGCAGAAAATTCAAATTAAATACTTAGGTATCATGTCTCAGATATTTAAAATTTTTTTTCAATAATCTGGTAGAAGGGTTTTTCACAAACAAGGAAGCAAACAACTTAGCAGTAGAAACATAAATGGGGATTTTGGAAGGGAAAAAACCTAACAATTTCGAGTTGTGTGAATCGCTTTTACAAGAACAACTCTAATATATATATATATATATATATATATATATATATATATATATATATATATATATATATATATATATATATATATATATATATATATATATATATATATATATATATATATATATATATATATATCCTAGCTGCTGCATTTTTTCATGACTTGCCTAGTAAGTCTTTATTGAGCCCTCTCGACCTGAATTCATTTCAAGCTGTTCGCTCTTGACTTTTTTTCGGCAATGCTTTCTTGTTGGGAAGGAGGTATGTTGATATGTTGCTAACTATCCTACTCATCTCTCTTGTGCTCTCATGTCTAAGGTTATAGCTTGAGAGCTAAGTGTTATGTATGCTTTTTATCATCTAAGTTAGAGTGGATGTAAAATTTTCCTCCTCAAGAAGCAACAGAATAAATTTTTTATTATCTTTATATGTATCTCTTGTTTTGATTGATTTGCTCTTAATTTGATTGGTTTTTATCTCTGCTCTTTTCTCTTCTTGATCTTGTTGTGCAAAGGACGTGAATGAGATAGAGATAGTATCATGAAATCAATCTCCTACCATCTAGCCACTTTCATAGGAAGTTCATCAAGAAACCTAATTTTGGTTGTTTTCAGGCCCTTTCGACCTTAATTCATTTCAAGCTGTTCGCTCTTACTTTTTTTGGCTATGCTTTCTTGTACTCCGATCATTTACCATGTTGCTAACTATAGCTGCCTCCAACCCAATATATAAACGCATGGCATTGATTAATCGTTGCTGTTGTAGTCAGAAAAAAAAATGCTTAGAATATGTCAGACAGCTGCCAAAATTGAAAAAACTGTGCCTTACCATATCCTTTTCATCACATATATCAATACCAACTTCCCCTTCATCCTCGAACAAATTTACAAGAGGAAATAAATTGCGGGAATTGTTGGTTCTGCTGTTGCCGGTGAGGTAGTGCGAAGATTGTCTTCGCTTCTACCAGGTCACTACTACAGAAAGCCCCATAGTAGACGCCTCATCACAGACGATTTTGTGAAACCGTCTCTGATGAACACTATTACAGACGGTTGTAATTTGGAGGCCGTCTGTGGTATTTATGGTGGGAAAATGGATTATCACAGACAGTTATTACCTATGAACCGTCTGTGATACTTTTGTATCACAGACGGTCTGTATTAAAAACCGTCTGTGATAATGGCTAGCCATTTATTGCGCTGCTCAGACCGCATCTGTCTTCATTTCGATCCAGATCTAGCCACTGCTGCGCACTTTTTCACTCGGGAGGAAGCTAGGTGATTTCAGGCCAGTTAATTTGGTGGGAAGAGGCAGAGATTGAGCTTTGAAGATTCAGACTTTCCTGGTTGCTTTAGATATGGTTAGTAATGAAATTTATTTTTTCTTTAATTGCATTACAATTTAGGTTTAAGTAATCCATGAATGTTATTGAAGATGGTTAATTTGCAAAATTGTTGGTCATATAATAGCTATTGTGTTTATAATATGAATTGAGCTAGCAAATTATGTCTCAATATAATAAATGTGGCCGGTATATATGTAGTTATAATTAGTTAATCTAGATTTTAATACTAAGTTGTTATATATGTACGTAACGTAGGACCGAAGCTGGATGTATGCCGCGAGCCGTGTGAGTGAAGAGTACATTAATGGCGTTTCTGCTTTTATAAGAGCCGCCGAGGAGGATATGTTGAATAAGGGGGTGGAATATATGTGCTGTCCATGCACTGACTGCGAGAATTTGAAGATGTTTAAGAACCGAGGGCAAATTGTAGCACACTTGATTCGGAGGGGTTTCAAAAAGGATTATACGTGTTGGACCAGTCATGGCGAAGTGAATGATCATATGCCGCCGGATGACATCGCCGGTGAAGTGAATGATATGCCCCCGGATGACATCGCCGGTGAAGTGAATGATATGCCCCCGGATGACATAACCGGTGAAGTGAATGACATGCCGCCGGTTGATGTCGATTGTGGCTCGGATTCGGATAGGTTGCACGACGATAATCTGGATCAGATGCTTCACGATGTAGAAAAGAACTATGATGAGAGAGAGTATGTTAAATTCCGTGGCTTGATGGAGGACTCAGAGAAACCTTTGTACACGGGCTGCAAGTACACGAGGTTATCGATCGTGCTTGAACTGTTGAAATTGAAGTGTCGGGACCCAGATATTAATATCCGAATCCCTCTGTGATTTCCGCACTATTCCCTGGATCAGTAGATAGTGCTCACAGGTTACAGTTCTGAATATCAAAATACATATCATGCGGAAGCGTAATTAAAATAATAAACTTACTCATGGGCCGATTAGGCCGAAATCAATAAACTGCAGCAGCGGAACGAAGCACACAGGTGGGACCTTCAGGACATGCCCACAGGCAGCCAACTGGAGGTTCGCGACCTAGCCCTTGACATCTTCTTTTTTTCTGCCAGCTTGTCCAATCTTGTTGCTGAGGCGAGGTGATTTGACTCCTGATTCTGAATTTTGTCGCAAAAGCGAGCGTGAGCACTCCGACCCCGTGCACCGCGAGCCAATACACAGAATGCAAATAAATAGTATGCATGACTTATCAAAGGAAGGCTTGGGTTATTTTATTTGCCATAAACCACATTTGAAATATGATATATAGAGATCTCCTGAGACTTAGCAGCTTGAACCAAATCATAATGTGTGGAAAGAATGCAATATCATTAATACTGATACAGATTTTTCATTCACCATATATGGCACCTGCACCATATGCTTATCTTTCAGCGTTATAAACGCTTAACTTACCACTGGGACGACACCCAGGACAATTCCAAACCAGGGCAGTCCTTCGCCCTTCACTTTTCCATTCCCACCCTCAAAGTTTTTGAAATAGAACTATATTTAGTTAAGTTCCCATGTCCGCCCTTGACCGTGGGCACGGCTATTCGAATAGTTTTGACTCTGCAGAGTTTGTACACTTTCACCACAAGAGACAATCAACTCAATGCCCCACACGATTCCTTAGTGATGAGGACATCACTTCTATTGATATTGTTGCCGCACGAAATTGATCCGCACGCCAACAGGATAATTGATGGAAAAACAAAATCTACTTTAAACTAGAGCCTAAGAAAACAAAGGTACGAAAATAATATTGTATCGATTGTCTGATGTCTGTTGCAATCGGCCTTACCCTTTATATTTATAGGGTGCCTGGTCTATGGCAAATAAAATCGGCATCAAATCAAGATCTATGGCAAGTAAAAACAAATTAATCACATCCGCTAATGAGCCTGATTTCTTTCTCTGTTTATCCGCTGTCGAATCCTCTGCGGATAACTTCCCATAACGATTCAGTATTCCCGAACTTTTCGACCGCTTCTCGTTATGACTGTCAAAGTTTCCAATTCGTGGTCGAAACTCCTTGCGACCACCTTCAGTATGGTCGCGGCCTTCAATGTAGTCGTAGGCTTCTACATGGTCATAGACTCCAACGTGGTCATAGCCTTCAACACGGTCGCGGACTTCACCGTGGTCGTAGCCGCCGACGTGGTCGTACACTCCAACGTGGTCGCAGACGCCTTCGTGGTCGTAGCCGCCGACGTGGTCGTAGACCCCAACGAGGTCGTAAACCCCACCATGGTCGTAGCCTGCAACGTGGTCGTAGACGCCACCGTGTTCGTAAACCCCTCGGGAGACACTCAGCCATGCCCAAAGTGGTCGTATACGCCACAACGTGGTCGTGGAGCTATCTGGCGGCTGCCGACCACGACCAATGTGGTCATAATGACTTTCGACCACGGCCAAAGTAGTCGTAAACCTCTCGGGAGACATTCACAACGTGGTCGTAGAGCTTTTCCGACCACTCGCTTAACACCCCACTCGGTTCTGACCATGGACAGCGTGGTCGTAAATGATTCAATGGGCAGCCGACCATGACTAAAGTCGTCGTAAATAGTTCAATGGGCAACTAAATAGCCAACCGAATTATATTAATGAAACAACAATCCGGCTATTTTGATTATCTAATGCACAAATATGCTAGTGTCATTTTTCACTATCAACACATGCCCCCCTGTTTTTTTTTAAGCTTGCTAAAAGAAAACACTTGCATGACGAAACCAGCTAAGGGCAATAACCTATTCACCTAAAACTTTCTTTGGACGATGGTCTTCAACACATTAGCCATAAATAATACTTCTCAGGACGATGACTAGCAAACACCGGCCATACTTTCTCATGCATTTTGCCACACACTTGGATAGTACCTTTTTAAATATTTTCCATTAAGTGCTCTAGGCAATTTTTCTCCATGCAAATTTTGCACAAAATAACTATTTCCAGGAACAATCTCTATAACTTTATACGGACCATCCCAATTTGGAGACCATTTTCCAAACTTATTATCCTTCGACCCAATAGGTAAAATCGTCTTCCATACTAAATCTCCGATTTGAAACGATTTTTCTTTTACCTTCTTATTATAGGCCTTAGCTACTCTTAACTTGTCTTTCTCAATCTCTCTCAAAGCTTTTATCCTCTCATCTGTAACTTCGTCTATTCTATCCATCATTAAATCATGATAATCCACGGCCGACAAATCATTTTGCCTGGCCAACCTAAGAGCGTCCAGATTCACCTCAACAGGTAAAACGGCCTCTTGCCCATATACTAACTCATATGGTGTCACTTTTGTAGCACCATGCTTAGATATACGATGAGCCCATAATGCCTCAGACAAAACCTCATGCCACCTCTTAGGATATTCTTCTATTTTCTTTTTGATAAGTTTAATTAAAATCTTATTACTAGACTCGGCTTGCCCATTAGCCTGAGCATAGTATGGTGAAGAATTAAGCAATTTAATCTTCAATGATTCGGCAAACTCACGTACTTGATGAGACACAAAAGACGACCCTTGATCAGTCGTTAAAGTCTGCGGTATGCCGAATCTATGAATAATATGCACCAAGATAAAATCAATTACTTCTTTATGTGTCATATTTTTAAGAGGAACAGCTTCTGTCCATTTTGTAAAATAATCTGTAGCTACTAAAACGAAACGATGACCTTTAGAAGATGCAGGCTGTATCTGGCCGATAAAATCTAAACCCCACCCACGAAACGGCCATGGTTTAATAATAGGATGCAACATGGCAGCTGGTGCTAATTGTATATCACCAAATTTTTGACAGGACTCACAACCTTTATAATATTTAAAACAATCTTCTAACATAGTCGGCCAATAAAAGCCAGCTCGTCTCAACAACCATTTCATCTTATGGGCCGACTGATGTGTGCCACAAATACCTTCATGAACCTCACCCATAGCAATTTTAGATTGGTCTGAACTTAAACACTTTAAAAGCAATCCTTCTACAGTTCGGCGATATAATTCTCCATCAAGCAATGTATACTTTAAAGCCTGTCGCCGAATTTTTCTATCTACAGATTCACTGGGATTCTCTAAATAATTAAGTAAAGGTTTTCTCCAGTCATTGAGTTCAGCCATATTTAACGTTTCTAAAACATCCGAACTGCTGTCTTGCTGTTCGGCCATATAAACAGGAGCATTTTTGTGCATCGGCTTTTCTATCACAAATAGCTTGCCTCTACTAATATGATAACCAGATGCTTGCTGCGCAAGATCATTAGCTCTAAAATTATCTCCTCTGGATATATGACTGATAGTAAAATCATCTAGGTTTGATACAATCTCTAAACACTTTTCCAAATAACCATTCAATGAACCAGCAAGGCACTGATAAATTCCAGAAACTTGCTGCACAACTAATAACGAGTCACCAAAAGCTTCTATATTTTTTACATCCATGGATTCCAAAATTTGCAATCCTAATAAAAGTGCTTCATACTCGGCCTGATTATTAGTACAAAAATATTCCAAACGGACCGATGTTTCAAAAATAGCACCTCTAGGCGAGATTAAGACAATACCAACACCCTGTCCTTCTCTACAGGCCGAACCATCAAAATATAGCTTCCATGGAGTTACAGATAAATAACTAATCAGCTCCATACCATTATCAACTCTATGATCTACAATAAAGTCTGCTACAATTTGGCCTTTCATAACTTTTAAAGACTCATAAGCCAAATCATATTCTACCAATGCATAAGCCCATTTTCCGATCCTACCACTCAAAATCGGCTGTTGCAACATATACTTAACAACATCGGTCTGACAAGTTACCACACAAGTACTGGACAATAAATAATGCCTTAAACGGGTACAAGCATAATACAAGGACAAACACAATTTTTCAATAAATACATACCTTGTCTCTGCTCCCAGAAGGCGCCGGCTCAAATAATTGATAACAAATTCTTTGCCCTCTACTTCCTGCGTTAATACAGAACCAATAACACCATCTTCCGCAGCGATATATAGCCGAAACGGCGTCCCGGCTTCAGGCGCCCTCAAAACAGGAGGAGTAGACAAATACTTTTTAATTTCATCAAAGGCTTTCTGTTGTTCTGCCCCCCAAGTAAATTCGGTTTCCTTCTTTAACCGAAGTATGGGTGTAAATGCGTCAATTTTCCCGGACAGATTAGATATAAATCTTCTCAAATAATTTATTTTCCCTAAGAATTTTTGCACGTCTCTTTTACATTCTGGTGCCTTTATTTTCTGAATAGCCTCTAATCTAGTAGGGTCTATCTCTATTCCCCTCTCATGTATGATGAATCCTAGAAACTTTCCAGCTGACACGCCAAAAGCACATTTGAGTGGATTCATTTTCAAACCATACCGACGCATCCTTTCAAACACTAATGTCAAATCGGCCAAATGATGATCCACGTTATCCGATTTAACTACTACATCATCAATATATATTTCTAGTATGATACCGAGTAAGTCATGAAAAATTAAATTCACAGCTCGCTGATACGTAGCGCCGGCATTTTTCAAACCAAATGTCATGACAATCCACTCAAATAAACCTACAAAACCAGGGCACCTAAAGGCCGTTTTAGACATATCTTCTTCGGCCATAAAAATTTGATTATAACCGGCATTGCCATCTAAAAAGCTAACAACTCTATGTCCCGAAGCATTATTAATCAACATGTCGGCTATAGGCATAGGATATGGTGCGGCTGCAGGGAAATTTTCCCATCGGTGATTCCAACCACCGAACTCTTGCCTTGGAGGAGATCTTGGTCGCTTCAAATTATAGGGCCGACTAAAACTGCTTTGACCGGTCTTACCATCTTCATATTTGGCCAGAAGCTCTTTAAATGTGGGCTTCGGTCTCTCAACCCATTTGTTTGTCCTATTCTTTCCCTCATTAATTTTCCAATGACCCACTTCCGGGCTTTTTGGTTTTATCATCCTTGTCCTCCCATTCTCATGCACCCTAGGAGTTGCAGAACCTACTGTGATTTTGATGGACTCATGGCCTTCAGGAGTATTTTCAATTTGGACTGTTCTAACCACACCTCTACTTTCTTCTGTAGGTTCACTACTATCCTCACCAATCATCACATTTTTTCCTACTGTTGATTCGGCCTGTGATGGCCGAACTAGCACCCTCTTATTTTTGAAATCAATCACATTAACTGGAAAAGGTTGAGTGTCTAACTGCATCTTTGAACTCTCAGCAAATTTCAATCGTCCTTCGTTTATGGCCGATTGAACCTGTCGACGAAAAATATTGCAGTCGTTAGTAGCATGAGAATAAGAATTATGCCATTTACAATATGCACGTCTTTTTAATTCTTCAGGAGGTGGTATGACATGTCCAGTGGGCAATTTTATTTGTTTCTCTTGCAATAAATAATCGAAAATTCTATCACATTTAGCAGTATCAAAAGTATATTTTATTTCTTCATGCCGATTTCTCTGTGGAACCGGCCTCAAAGCAGAGCAAACGAATGGTTTAGATTTTGAATCCCATACCCATTCGGCTACACACATATCCACACTCTCATCATCAGATGACGTGGAGTCATGTTCTACTAAATTAACAGGATGGTTCGTTTTATGTTTTTCACTGGTCCTATGGAAATTTTTAGATTCTCTAGTCCGGCTTTCTTGAGCCAGAGCCCTCTGCAAGACTTGACTCACGTCTAAGAAATCCTGCCCTTCTAATCTTTCCTTCAAATGTGAAAGCAACCCAGAAAAGGCTAACTCAGCAAGATCCTTATCAGATATTACTAGATTAAAGCATCGGTTTCTTGTATCTCTAAATCTCCTGATATATTCAGCAACAGGTTCATTGTATTTCTGTCTAACCGATGTCAAGTGTGATAATCTCAATTCAGTGTCTCCCGTGTAAAAATATTCATGAAATTTTTGTTCTAACTCAGGCCATGAATGAACCGAATTAGGTGTAAGGGATGTGAACCACGTGAACGCAGTACCAGATAATGACAAAGGAAACAGTCTCAATTTTAAAGCATCACTAGCACTGGCTTCACCGCATTGTGCAATAAATTGACTAACATGCTCTAAAGTGGTTCTGCCATCATTCCCTGTAAATTTAATAAAATCAGGTACTCTGAATCCACGGGGATATGGAACCGTATCATAGAAATCAGGATACGGCTTTTGATAAGTACGCATTCTATATTTAGGCTCTACCCCAAATGTTTCCTTGAATATATTAGCTACTTGCTCTCTGATATTTTCATGCCTAACAAATGGCTCAGCCATAGGCCGATTATTTGCCACATTAGCTGGCTGTGGCCTAAAAACATTGGGTTGTGACATATCGCAAATTTGGGGCTGTGGATAGGGAATATTAAGCACAGGAGGATTAAAATAAGCTTCTGGTGTTGGCCCATATGGTATTCCTGATCCCTGTGGTGGTATTGGATGCACACTGTATGCTACAGTTTGATATGGAGGTACATGCATATCAGTTAAATTCTCAGCAACTCGGCCGTAATTTGGAACCGAGACGAGCGCATTAGTTGTGACAAACGATGACGTAGCAATATTGGCCGAAGTAGGCATATGGTTTCGGCCACCATGAGTGTCACTCTGTAAACTGTGATTTCGCGGTACACCAAATTGTGTAGTAAATGCAGATGAACCATATGGCAAAGTTTCTTGTTCTACAGAACGACGAAAATTTAAAGCACTAGCATCACTCGTCATAGGTTGTTTTTTGTTGTGTTCATCCTGGATTTGCAACATCACGGCTCTAATACGACTAGTCAAAACATTGTCCATAGCAACACCAACAGTTTGATTAATCATATGAGCAATATCTTCATGAGAAGGAGAGATTTTACTTACAGGGTTCTTTACCTCAGGGTTGGTGGAGACATATGGCAGTGCAGTTTCTTTCATAATAACACCTTGTCTTGTTTTCTGGAAACACGCCAACATCGTCTTCTCATACTCTAACTTGCGTCGCTCGATCTCCTGGCGATGTTCTTCCGGCAGCTCGTCAAACGTGGGCGTAATGACGTTGTTGGGATCTACCTCAGAACCGTTTGACACCATGGTCTGAAGCTCTGACTAGATCCCCTGTAGATCGCGTGTGATATTGCACCTCTGCTGCTACGTTGCTGCCTTCGGTTGCTACGTGCGAAGCAGACCGATCGCCCGAGAAGGGTGCAATCGGCTTTTAGCCGATTAGCAGATTGATTTGCCGGCGAGATGAAGAAATCGGCCTTTCGGCCGAGTAGATTGATTTCGATGGAGAAGAGAAACCGATTAGAAATCGATTCCCCAGCGGAGTCGCCAATTTTGTTGCCGCACGAAATTGATCCGCACGCCAACAGGATAATTGATGGAAAAACAAAATCTACTTTAAACTAGAGCCTAAGAAAACAAAGGTACGAAAATAATATTGTATCGATTGTCTGATGTCTGTTGCAATCGGCCTTACCCTTTATATTTATAGGGTGCCTGGTCTATGGCAAATAAAATCGGCATCAAATCAAGATCTATGGCAAGTAAAAACAAATTAATCACATCCGCTAATGAGCCTGATTTCTTTCTCTGTTTATCCGCTGTCGAATCCTCTGCGGATAACTTCCCATAACGATTCAGTATTCCCGAACTTTTCGACCGCTTCTCGTTATGACTGTCAAAGTTTCCAATTCGTGGTCGAAACTCCTTGCGACCACCTTCAGTATGGTCGCGGCCTTCAATGTAGTCGTAGGCTTCTACATGGTCATAGACTCCAACGTGGTCATAGCCTTCAACACGGTCGCGGACTTCACCGTGGTCGTAGCCGCCGACGTGGTCGTACACTCCAACGTGGTCGCAGACGCCTTCGTGGTCGTAGCCGCCGACGTGGTCGTAGACCCCAACGAGGTCGTAAACCCCACCATGGTCGTAGCCTGCAACGTGGTCGTAGACGCCACCGTGTTCGTAAACCCCTCGGGAGACACTCAGCCATGCCCAAAGTGGTCGTATACGCCACAACGTGGTCGTGGAGCTATCTGGCGGCTGCCGACCACGACCAATGTGGTCATAATGACTTTCGACCACGGCCAAAGTAGTCGTAAACCTCTCGGGAGACATTCACAACGTGGTCGTAGAGCTTTTCCGACCACTCGCTTAACACCCCACTCGGTTCTGACCATGGACAGCGTGGTCGTAAATGATTCAATGGGCAGCCGACCATGACTAAAGTCGTCGTAAATAGTTCAATGGGCAACTAAATAGCCAACCGAATTATATTAATGAAACAACAATCCGGCTATTTTGATTATCTAATGCACAAATATGCTAGTGTCATTTTTCACTATCAACAGATATGAACACCCCTCTTACTGCTTCCATGAATGATGGGCAAGGTCCAATCACTCGGGCACGTGCTCGTCAACTCAACTATCAGGTAAACTCGTTTTTAGGAGTCAATAATATTTCCGCTGAGCATTCGATACTTCCTAAGACTTGTGATTTTCTTGTCCTTAGGAACCATGGAGAAGAACCACGCGAGCTCAAGTGTAGAAGTGGAACCGTCAAGCGCAAGCCAACTCATATTCGCGAGTTCGACTCAGATTCGGACTGCTGGACAGCGCCTACTTCAAATGACCATAACTTTTGATCTAGAAGGTTTCTCGGGGCCCGTGAGTACTCGTTGGAAAGATCTTGGAGTCTACTTTCAGATGAATCTGGTCTCACCTCGAAATTCCATCCGAGCCGATCAGAAACTGCAAAACAAGTGGCGTCACTTTTCCAGTCCGAGTCAAAGTGGGCCTTGGGCCTTGTAATCACACTTAGACTATTTGGGCCTGCACTAATCATGGGTGTACTGTTCACATGAACAGTACCCATGAATAGTACCACATCCCCTTTTGTTAGATAAGTGCGGCCTCCCACACTCCTATTTAAGGAGGTCGCACCCCTTTAGTTTTCCTCGGGTTTTTCTTAAGAGTTTATTCTGCTTAGCAGTTTCGCCGCATGTTCGGTTTGAGGAACCCCAACTTGTGAACTTAAACATTATTCGCAATTTCAGATTGCATCTTTTACTCTCTTGCTTGTGTTCTCGATTCGCTTGCAGGAGATAGCCTTCTTGGCGAGGTCAATCGTGTTCGGCACGGTTGATAACCAACGGAGCAGTGGTGTAGTGATTGCGAGGGGTTCGATCTGTTTTGGTCGGAGCCTTTGGATCATCAACGTCGAGATCTCCACAATCGACTTATCAGTACCTCTCGGAAGATCGGGCCATCGTCACATCAGTTGGTATCAGAGCAACGGTTGCCCGTGAGGTAATTCTTGTATCCCTAGTGAGTAGATTGGTTTTTTATTTCCTATAGTCCAGAAAAAAAAATTTGCCCCACAAAAAGAGTTAATTTCCGCTGTCCAAACCCCGTTGTGCCTTTCAATCTGTTAGTTTTGGTTTGCTAAATTGAATTTGTGTCCGTCATAGTATTGTCTAGTTGCTGGTCATATCTTTGTTCCATTGAAAATCCAAACAAAAAAATTCCCCACCCCAAACCCTAATTTCCAATTTTCGGCTGGTTTTTCCTTCCTCTGCAGCCGCCACCAAAAACATCATATCTTTTGATTCCGAGATTATTTTTGAGTGGGACCACCGCCATTAGATTCAAAAATTCCTTATCCATCTATCTGTAAAATTTCACGTCATTCCAGCCAGGCAGTTAAGAGATATGTGCGGTGAAAGTTGACCCAATTATCTGTTCTGAATCTGCAACAGTCAGCAGTTGTGATTTTTGTGCGAATTTCTGTGTTGGGATTCAGAAGTTGGCCCCAAAACAAAATCTGTATAAAAAGCCGTCAGAAAACAGTAAAAAAAAAGAATCAGTGAAAAAGAGGCATCTGACAAAAAGTTACGGACGAATTACCAACGTGCTGTCCAGTGGACAGAAATCTGAAGTTTCAGTTTTGGGTCAATCCTTGTGTTCTTCAATTCCAAATTGAATTGGATTGAATTATCTTGTATTTACCACTCCTACACTTTTCCATACACTTATTCTTAGCCTTCTTCCATCCTTGGTTGATCAGCAACATAGGCTAAGTGCTAGATACGAACTATAATTCAATTCTATGCAATTCTGAAATGAACTGATTGTTCTCCATTGCTACCATATTGTGCCTTCCAAGCTACACCTACTCTTGATCAGAACAGGTTCCCTCTTGCAATCGTACCCACGCTCGACACGGTGTCACGAACCAGCCACCGGTTGTACCACCTGCTACATTGGTAAGAACACTTGTAAGAGTGTGATAAGACGCTTGAGAGTGTGTGATTCTACTTCTCGCCACCTAGTAGTTGATAGGGATAATACCTTTGTGTTGTCTTTTGTTTGCTACTAACCATGGCAAGTGAGACGTCTGATGCGCAAGAGTGTGTTTTAAAGGGAGAGCTCATGATGCTTTTGGATGAACAACGCGCTGCCATTACTGATGACATCGATAGGAAGATGGATACAATGCAACTTTCCATCAATGAGAGCATTGCAACACTCACTACACGCCTTGAAAGAATGGTGAATCGGCCACCAAACAATGGAGGCCAAGATCATGAGGAGGGAGATGATAATGAGAGACAAAACCGTGACGCCGGTGCTGCACGGCCACGACACCATCCTCATCAGAACCGTCATGGTATGGGAGGTAACAATAATTTTCAGTATCACAATGCTCATGTTCATGATGACCCGTTTGCTAAAGTTAAATTTTCCATACCATCTTTTGCGGGTACCTATGATGCTGAAACTTATCTAGATTGGGAGATGACAGTTGAACAAAAATTTAATGCCCATCTAGTTCCTGAAGTGCATAGAGTCAGACAAGCTACTAGTGAATTTAAAGATTTTGCTATCATTTGGTGGGCTCAAGTAGTTAATTCTGGCTTAGCCCCTGATACATGGGATAGATTGAAGGTAGCTATGCGTGCTAGATTTGTTCCTCCTGCTTTTAAACGTGAAATGCGTAAGAAATTGCAGCGCTTAGACCAAGGTAATAGATCTGTTGAGGAATATTATCAAGAACTGCAAATAGGCATGCTGCGTTGTAATGTTGAAGAGGATGAGGAAGATAAGATGGCTCGTTTTTATGGGGGATTAAGGCGTGAAATTCAGGACATAATTGATTACAAAGAGTATAATGATATCAATAGATTGTTCCAGCTTGCTTGTTTGGCAGAGAAAGAATTGCAGGGTAGACAACAAAGGACAAGGAGCAATTTTGGAGGTACGTCTACATCGAGACCAACACAGGAGCAACCCAAGACAGCCCCACCTCCTGTTTTTCGAGCTGCTGCCCCCTCTGTGAGTAGGGCGCGTTCAGCAGCACTGCCACCACCATCACGAGCACCCGAGGCGAGCAAATCTACTAGTGTGCAAGCACCAGCAAAGAGCTCTTCATCGGTTGCTTCCACGGGCCGTACGACGGGCATTGTGTGCCACCGTTGTAAAGGGATGGGCCACGTCATGAGAGATTGCCCAAGTCAGCGGGCGTACATTGCGACAGAAGATGGTGGTTATGTAAGTGCTAGTGATGTTGAGGATGAATATGCTCTTGCAGCTAACCTTGCAGGTGATGATGATGATCATGAGACAGATAGTGATGGTGAGGAGATTTTAGGTGCCGCTGCTACGGCGAGTTATAGAACCATAATTGTGCAGCGAGTACTGAGCACTCAAAGAGAGCAAGAGGAGAAGCTACAACGTCATAATTTGTTTCAGATGTTCCTCATCGTCAAGGATTGCCGTGTTCGTGTTATAATTGATGGCGGGAGCTGCAATAACTTGATGGATTCAGGATTGGTCAAGAAGCTTGGCTTGACCACACGTGCGCATCCTCACCCATACCACATTCAGTGGTTCAACAACAGCGGTAAGGTGAAGGTAACACAATCTGCGAGAGTGCAATTTTCCATTGGTTCCTATCATGATGTTGCTGATTTCGATGTAGTACCTATGCAAGCATGCTCACTTTTATTAGGTCGCCCATGGGAATTTGATACCGATGCAACTCATCATGGTAGAAGTAATAAATACTCTCTTGTGCACAAAGGAAAGAAAATAACTTTGCTACCTTTGACACCCACTGAAATTGCTAATTGTGATAAAGAGCTAGCTGAAAATAAGAAGAAAGAACTTGAACATGAATCTGAAAATCAGCAAGTAGTGAAGGATGTTTTCCCACCTAAGAAAGAGAGGTTGCCATCTAGTTCTAGGACCGAGGGAATTAAATTAAAGGGTTGTGTCATGCTTGCAACCAAATCTGATCTTGTTGAAATTTGTCATGATGAAATGACATGCTATGCTTTGATATGCAAAGATGCTTTATTTTCACTTGATGATATATCTAGCTCTTTGCCGTCTGCTGTCACTAACCTTTTGCAGGAATTTGAGATTGTGTTTCCTACTGAGATACCCCCAGGGCTGCCACCAATTAGGGGTATTGAACATCAAATTGATTTGATTCCAGGAGCTTCCCTACCCAACCGTGCGCCATACCGAACCAACCCGGAGGAGACTAAGGAGATTGAGCGTCAAGTGCGAGACTTGCTTGACAAAGG
The DNA here is from genome assembly GCA_017311315.1 of Dendrocalamus latiflorus. Taxonomy (NCBI): domain Eukaryota; kingdom Viridiplantae; phylum Streptophyta; class Magnoliopsida; order Poales; family Poaceae; genus Dendrocalamus; species Dendrocalamus latiflorus. The sequence continues at coordinate 18,938,784 of CM029678.1, forward strand.
GTACGTACGTGAGAGTCTTAGTCCATGTGCTGTTCCTGTACTTTTGGTTCCAAAGAAAGATGGGTCGTGGCGTATGTGTGTTGATTGTAGAGCTATTAATAATATTACCATTAGATACCGTCATCCTATTCCTAGGTTAGACGACATGCTTGATGAATTAAGTGGCTCTACAATGTTTTCTAAAGTTGACTTGCGTAGTGGATACCACCAAATTAGAATGAAACTTGGAGATGAATGGAAGACGGCATTTAAAACTAAGTTCGGGTTATATGAGTGGCTAGTGATGCCTTTTGGTTTAACTAATGCCCCTAGCACTTTCATGAGATTAATGAACGAGGTTTTACGTGCTTTCATTGGTAAGTTTGTGGTAGTTACTTTGATGATATATTGATTTACAGCAAGTCACTAGATGAACATCTTGAACACTTACGTGCTGTTTTTGTTGCTTTGAGAGATGCACGTTTGTTTGGTAACCTCGAAAAGTGCACCTTTTGCACCGATCGAGTTTGTTTTCTTGGCTATGTTGTTACTCCGCAGGGAATTGAGGTTGATCAAGCCAAGATCCTATCCAGAGTTGGCCGCCTCCTAAAACGGTCACACAAGTGCGGAGTTTTCTCGGGCTCGCTGGTTTCTATCGGCGTTTTGTTCGGGATTTCAGCACCCTCACTGCACCATTGAATGAACTTACAAAGAAGGGTGTTCCTTTTACTTGGGCCACCAATCATCAACAAGCTTTCGACACTCTCAAAGATAAGTTAACACATGCCCCTTTGCTTCAACTTCCTGATTTCAGCAAGACTTTTGAATTAGAATGTGATGCTAGTGGCATAGGTCTTGGGGGTGTGTTAATGCAAGAAGGAAAACCTGTTGCTTACTTTAGTGAAAAGTTAAGTGGTCCTAGTTTGAACTATTCTACCTATGATAAAGAATTATATGCTCTAGTTCGAACTTTGGAAACATGGCAGCATTATTTATGGCCCAAAGAGTTTGTAATACATTCTGATCATGAATCCTTGAAACATATTCGAAGTCAAACCAACCTGAACCGTAGACATGCTAAGTGGATTGAGTTTATTGAATCTTTTCCCTATGTCATTAAATATAAAAAGGGCAAAGAAAATGTGATAGCTGATGCGTTGTCTAGGAGATATACCATGCTTTCACAACTTGATTTCAAAATCTTTGGGTTAGAGACAATAAAGGAGCAATATGTGCATGATGCTGATTTTAAAGACGTGTTGCTAAATTGTCAAGAGGGAAAGGGTTGGAATAAATTTGTTGTGCATGATGGTTTCATATACCGTGCTGGCAAGCTATGCATTCCTGTTGGCTCCGTTCGTCTTTTGTTGTTACAGGAGGCGCATGGAGGAGGATTGATGGGCCACTTCGGCGTGAAGAAGACTGAGGACATTCTGTTCCACCATTTTTATTGGCCAAAGATGAGGCGTGACGTCGAACGCTTCATTTCTCGCTGCACCACGTGCCAAAAAGCTAAGTCACGACTTAATCCTCATGGTTTATACATACCTCTTCCTGTTCCAAGCGTACCTTGGGAAGATATTTCTATGGACTTTGTTTTTAGGGCTTCCTAGGACAAAGAAGGGGAGGGATAGTATTTTTGTTGTCGTGGATAGATTCTCTAAGATGGCTCATTTTATACCATGTCATAAAAGTGATGATGCTACACATGTTGTTGATTTGTTCTTTAAGGAAATTGTTCGCTTGCATGGTATTCCGAATACGATAGTTTCAGATCGTGATGCTAAATTTCTTAGTCATTTTTGGAGAACCTTGTGGGGAAAGTTGGGAACTAAACTGTTATTTTCCACTACCTGTCATCCCCAAACTGATGGACAAACTGAGGTAGTCAATAGAACATTGTCTACTATGCTTAGGGCTGTGCTTAAAAAGAACTTAAAAATGTGGGAGGAATGTTTGCCTCATGTGGATTTTGCTTATAATCGTTCGCTGCATTCTACCACGAAGAAATGCCCTTTTGAAAATTGTTTATGGTTTCATACCTCGTGCACCTATCGACTTGTTGCCTCTTCCGGCTTCAGAAAAAGTAATTGTGATGCGCAACAACGTGCTGATTTCATACGTAAGATGCATGAGACAACTAAAGAGAACATTGAGATTATGAATGCTAAATATAAAGTGCTGGTAGTCAAGGACGCAAGCATATTACTTTTGAACCGGGTGATCTTGTGTGGTTACACTTGCGTAAAGAACGATTTCCTGAATTGAGAAAGTCTAAACTCATGCCTCGTGCAGATGGTCCTTTTAGAGTGCTTGAACGTATTAATGATAATGCATATAAGTTAGACTTGCCTGCAGATTTGGGGTTAGCCCCACCTTTAACATTGCAGATTTGCGACCTTGCTTGGGCGTGGAAGATGAGCTTGAGTCGAGGACGACTCCAATTCAAGAAGGGGAGGATGATGAGGACATCACTTCTATTGATATGAACACCCCTCTTACTGCTTCCATGAATGATGGGCAAGGTCCAATCACTCGGGCACGTGCTCGTCAACTCAACTATCAGGTAAACTCGTTTTAGGAGTCAATAATATTTCCGCTGAGCATTCGATACTTCCTAAGACTTGTGATTTTCTTGTCCTTAGGAACCATGGAGAAGAACCACGCGAGCTCAAGTGTAGAAGTGGAACCGTCAAGCGCAAGCCAACTCATATTCGCGAGTTCGACTCAGATTCGGACTGCTGGACAGCGCCTACTTCAAATGACCATAACTTTTGATCTAGAAGGTTTCTCGGGGCCCGTGAGTACTCGTTGGAAAGATCTTGGAGTCTACTTTCAGATGAATCTGGTCTCACCTCGAAATTCCATCCGAGCCGATCAGAAACTGCAAAACAAGTGGCGTCACTTTTCCAGTCCGAGTCAAAGTGGGCCTTGGGCCTTTGTAATCACACTTAGACTATTTGGGCCTGCACTAATCATGGGTGTACTGTTCACGTGAACAGTACCCATGAATAGTACCACATCCCCTTTTTGTTAGATAAGTGCGGCCTTCCCCACTCCTATTTAAGGAGGTCGCACCCCTTTAGTTTTCCTCGGGTTTTTCTTAAGAGTTTATTCTGCTTAGCAGTTTCGCCGCATGTTCGGTTTGAGGAACCCCAACTTGTGAACTTAAACATTATTCGCAATTTCAGATTGCATCTTTTACTCTCTTGCTTGTGTTCTCGATTCGCTTGCAGGAGATAGCCTTCTTGGCGAGGTCAATCGTGTTCGGCACGGTTGATAACCAACGGAGCAGTGGTGTAGTGATTGCGAGGGTTCGATCTGTTTTGGTCGGAGCCTTTGGATCATCAACGTCGAGATCTCCACAATCGACTTATCAGTACCTCTCGGAAGATCGGGCCATCGTCACATCACTTAGAAGTGTGGTTGAGCAGGACCATCACAGTGACTTTTCAAATTATCTAAACCCTTTTGTCATCTCACATTATGGGTAGCCGCCCACTTGCGATGGGTCCCATCTGTGCGCGGGATGTTTCCCACAACCACTACGCAGCTCGGGTAACTAGCACATAACTAGCATATTAAATATTCCAAAGGAGGGGTAATATTATTCAAAGTAAACAATAGGCACATAACTAGCATATTAAATTAAACATGTATTTGCATATAAAATAACAGCATGCAATTTGATAATTTAAAACAAAGTAATTTGCAGAAAATGTAGGTTCAACATGATCAAAAGTATTAACTCGCCTTGCGCGGTTTACCGCAGTCTTGAGCTCACTCAAAGCTGTCTCATGCAATGGTCCTTTAGTCCCGGGTCTTCGTCTTTACTTCGATCTTGCTCTTGATTAGCCCTTAAATCTCCAGGACTCCAATTTTTAATTGCGTGCTAAACGACTGAATACAAGCAAAAGCAAATAACTCAAAATATCCCAAATAAATCCAATTAAACTTACTTTAGCTTAATATGTGTTAATGGCGATTTGGGGCAAGGTTGATCGGGTTGCAGAGGACTGCTGAGGTCACATAGGGTTGAGACGAAGTGATCATTGGTAGGAGGAGATTCGACGAAGCAGAGGCTAAGTAGGGTTCGTGACACAGGAATATGGATGACGCTATTCTTGTTTCGGATTTTGGGGTGGTTAGGTTTTGCAGGCCTTTGGATGTCATGGGTTAACCCATTTTATTTAATAATTTCTTTTTATTATTTTTTATATTTATCAAGGGAGTTCCATGAGTCATGCTAGACCTATGGGTAGACATAAGACTGTGGTGGGGTGTAGGGCATTGCCTGGTCTAATGTTAGTTTTTAAAAGTTAGGGCACGGTTATATACACGAGGTGTATGATTTTCTTGTTTGTCGAACTAATCTTCTAGCTTATATTTTTAACAATTCAAGTTGCATTATTTTAGGTCGTGCTAGCGTTACCTTGTTCACTAAAATACAAGGTGTTAAGATTATTTTAATTACCGACGATGTAGGGATTTTAGTAGATATATCAACATGGCTTTTAATTAAAGAGGTTCTTCGGATTAGATATCGTAGATATTCTGTGCATATTTTAATTATTATTATAGCGTTGCCATTGTTATTATTGTTATTTAAATTCATTTATCTAGGACCAAGCATGCTATACCAGTTATACTTGTGCTATCAACATACCACTGAATCTATGGTTGAGATTTATTTGTCGAGGACACGCTAGTGATGACTACCATTCACATCGCTACACTAGGTAGGTTACTTTTAATAGCTGACGACCTACGGGTTACCTTACTATACTTGCCACGCGTATATAGACATTTCTACTTAAAAGGCGCCCTTTTGATTAAAGATTGTTATCAATTTAGGTATCTTTTAAAGATATAGAAACGACAACCATATTTTAGACAACTACCTTTTATACTAATCAGAGGGATCACTTAAAAGAAAATCTAGATTTGACGTATGATAACCCCAGGCTGCATCTCTATTTTGCATGAATCTTAACACTAGGGTTTAACTTAATCTATCCTTACATCACATGGTACTTATGTTTTAATTTGCATTCCAATTAATTATTTAAATTTTACCTAACTATCTTCCCTTAATCCTTAATTGTCCATATGCTCACAATTCCATACTTTAGGTATAGGTAAATTTTATGTGAACATAACTCAGCTACCTCATCTGGACTTAATTGTTATTTTTATTTTAATTAAGGTCCTTGCGATGCCTGGATATCTATATCAAAACCATCTTCTTATTAATGCTCTTTTATCTATAGTTAGATTTAAAATAAATAACAGAGGCACATTAATTATTTATACATGATATCTAATCTAATATCAAATCCTAAACAATGTTATTTATGCCCTATTTAAATTTATTAGCTGCCTTGGTTATATTTATAACTTTCCTTAATTACTCTCTAATTGGAATGGCAAAAACACAATAAATCAAAACGGTGGCCGAAGGGGGGGACACGAACCTGCGCCTGTGCTTAACACGCAGCGGTGATGACCAACTGGGATGCTGCGCTCTGTGACAGAGGGGGGGGATTTAGTCCTAAAAAGTGGGGGTTTGCTAGGGCCAAGCCGAAGAAAACAGGGGAGGTGCACGGCGGCCGGGGCAGGTGGGCTCGCCGGCGCTCCCGGTGGCTGGAGGGGCAGCAAGCTGGCAAAATGGGTTGTCCCCGAAGTGAGGAGGCCTGGGGAGGTTACGGCGTGAGTCGGGATCCCCGTGGCAGGCCGGCGGTGAGGCGTAGCGGCCGGGGACAGAGGTGGAGCGGGGCGGCGGCGCCGGCGGGAAAGAGGGCGACGATTGGTGAAGGAATAAGCGGGAGAGAGACCAGGGATACTCACCTAGGTGGCAGGTGTGGCCGGAGGGGAGCTGAGGTGGGCCAGCGGCGTACACGGCGGCGGCGCGGAGGGGGTCGTCGTTGCCGGTGAGCTGGGGTGAAAGGTAGCTCCGGCCGGTGGCGGGGAAGTCTTCGGGGTGGCGTGGCGGTGCTCTCCCACAGAGGAATCGAGCTGAGGAGTCGCGGAGGAGAAATGGCGCTGGCGGTGGCGGTTTCTGGCCGGGCGCGGGGAAGAAGGCCGTGCGGCGAGCTCGGCGCGGCGATTTTCAATTGAGCTGGAGGGGAGGGACTAGAGGCTCAGAGGAAACAGGTGGTGGGCTCGGATTGAAGGGGGAGGCACCGGAGCACCGGAACGGCGAGGAGGCGGCCGGGCGGCTCACGGGCAGAAATGAGAGAAAGATTAGGGGAGGAAGGGAAAGGAGTGCGGTTCGGGTCTTATAGGCGAACACGCACGCGCGAGAGGGGCAAAGCCGGGGTGGGGGAGTGTGGTGGCGGAGGTCCGGGCAGCGGAGTAGATCCTCCGGGCAAGGACCAGGCGGCGGAAACTCGGCATGCGGGGGCGCGGGGGGCGCATGCAGCAGGGGCAGGGCGCGGGGCTCAGGGACGCGACACCGAGGTGACCCGACGCTGGCGGGGCGGAGCAGAGCAAAGAAAAGAGGAGAGGCGACGTGGAGGAAGCTCAGCCACGGGAGAAGGAAGAAGGAGAAAAGAGAGGAAGGAGGAGGCGTGCCGCATGAGGGGGGTGCCCGGACCGTGCGGTCGGCAGGGAAAAAGGGACCGGGCCCGCACGCAAGAGGAAGAGAGGGTAAGGGGAAGAGTAGGAAATGGCTTCGGCCATGATTTTGGAAAATAAGGGGGGGAAATGGATGATAAACTGGGAAATTGGGTTTTTATTTCACCTTCAAGATTATTAGTTTCAGTTCTTGCATAAATTTATGTTTAAATTTCCAACCAATTAAAATGTGAGTGTTAATATTCCTTTAGCCATTGTTAATATTCCTTTAGCCATTACTTCTCTAATTGGATTTCAAATTTTTAATATCCATTATTTAATACCTAAGTTTTTAGTTTGGATATTATCTTATTGACCAGAATGTGAATTGGAAGTAGAAAGAATACATGCATGCCCGAACGACTGTATCCTCTACCGTAAAGAGTATGCAAACATGCATGTATGTCCGGTGTGCAACGCATCCCAATACAAACGTAACAATCAATTAGATGATGGCGAGGGAACAGAGGCGAAGAAAGGACCTCCTGCTAAGGTGGCATGGTATTTTCCTATAATTCCCCGTTTGAAAAGGTTTTTTGCAAATCCAAAGGAGGCAAAACTGCTATGTTGGCACTAGGAGGAGCGCAAGAAGGATGGAATGATAAGACACCTTGCTAATTCCGCGCAGTGGAGAAACATCGATAGGAGTTTTGCAGAGTTCGGTGCAGAACCAAGGAATATAAGGTTTGGACTGAGTCCACATGGAATGAATCCTTTCAGTAGCATAAGCAGCCGACATAGCACATGGCCTGTGACTCTCTGCATCTATAACCTTCCTCCTTGGTTGTGTATGAAGCGAAAGTACATTTTGCTGTCGATACTTATCCAAGGTCCAAAACAACATGGGAATGATATCGATGTGTTCCTAGCACCGTTGGTGGAAGATCTAAAAGTACTGTGGAACGAAGGGGTACAGGTATGGAATGCATACAAACGAGAGAACTTCACTCTGCGCTCCTTATTGTTCTGCACCATAAATGATTATCCTGCCCTTGGTAACTTATCGGGCCATAGTACAAAAGGTGCCAAAGCTTGCACTCACTGTTTAGATGGTACCGAGAGTGTGTGGCTGAGACACTCACGCAAAACCGTTTACATGCGTCACCGTCGGTTCCTTCGGAGGGCTCACCCATACCACAAGATGAAGAAACAATTTGACGGAGAGAAGGAAGACGGTTCAGCTCCAAGGCATTTAAGGGGACACGAAGTTTATGATATGGTTAAGGATTTAGATGTTGTCCTCGGAAAGGGACGTAAATTGAGAGCTCATGAGAAGAACACCTGGAAGAAGACATCAATATTTTGGGACTTACCTTATTGGGAGTACCTAGATGTTCGGCATTGCATCGACGTCATGCACGTAGAAAAGAATGTGTGCGATAGCTTGATTGGTCTCTTACTGAACATCCGTGATAAAACAAAAGACGGTGTCAACGCACGGCTTGACTTGGCTGACATGGACATCAGGCCTGAGTTAGCACCGACATGCACTGATAATGGACGAACGTACCTTCCCCCTGCGTGTTACATTCTGTCCAAGGCTGAGAAAACAGAACTGTGCCAGTGCATGCATGGTGTCAAAGTTCCGTCTGGTTACTCCAGCAACGTGAAGAAACATGTTTCGATGCAAGATTTGAAGTTAAATGGCATGAAGTCTCATGATTGTCATGTGCTGATGACACAGATGCTCCCTATTGCAATTAGAAATATTTTGCCGATCAAAGTCCGAGAGACAATCATGAGGCTATGTTATTTCTTTAACACAATTGCTCAGAAGGTCATTGATCCCGAAGGACTAGATGCTCTGCAGGACGAGGTGGTGATGACTCTATGTCACCTTGAAATGTATTTCCCTCCTTCGTTTTTCGATATCATGGTCCATCTCATTGTTCACGTTGTGTGGGAGATAAAAATGTGCGGGCCCGTATTCCTACGTAGCATGTACCCATTTGAGAGGTTCATGGGAATTCTCAAGTCCTACGTACGGAATCGTTATCGGCCGGAGGGCAGCATCGTCGAAGGTTATGCAAGCGAAGAGGTCATTGAGTTTTGTGTCGATTATATGGCTCAGATTCAACCGATAGGTGTCCCTCAATCTCGTCATGAAGGGAGGCTGAAGGGTCTCGGAACTATCGGAAGGAAAGCAATCACTCCAGATATGGACACGTATACTCAAGCCCATTTCACGGTATTGCAACACATTACTGAAGTGGCGCCTTATGTGGACCAGCACAAGGATGTGCTTCGGCAACAGAATCCAGAGCGGCCGGATGTTTGGATCATGAGGCAACACAACCGTTGGTTCAACCAATGGTTGAAGGAGCAAATCGCTAGGAGCTCGCCGAGTGAGACGCTGACATGGTTGGCAAAAGGGCCGACATTTACAGTTGTGACATGGCAAGGATATGACATAAATGGGTACACATTCTATACGCAGTCTCAGGATGTCAAGAGCACTAACCAGAACAGCGGTGTCCGCATAGATGCATTCAGTACCGATGGGTCGAGAAACTCGTACTATGGCTTTATAGAAGAGATTTGGGAGCTCGACTATGTGGTTTTCAAGATCCCCTTATTTCCCTGCCGTTGGGTGCATCTCTCCCACAGGTGAAGGTTGACAATTACGGTGTCAGGACCATGGACCTCCAACGTGTCGGGTACAAAGACGAACCATTCGTACTCGCCAATCAAGTTGTTCAAGTTTTCTATGTAACCGACCCAGCAAATAAGAAACGCCATGTAGTTCTTCATGGAAAAAGAAGAATTATCGGAGTGGAGAATGTAGTGGACGAGGAGGAATACAATCAATTTGACGAGTTACCTCCTTTTGGAAATGATATAAGGGTCGACAATGAACAACGTGACGAAACTAGTTACGTACGCATTGATCATGATGAAGGGCTAATTTTTAAAGGAAATAAGCAAGTATAATAAGAATGTATATGTGAAAATGTGTGACAATTTTGAGATGTATATGTGAAAATATGTGATGTAGTCAAATTTGAGATGTATATGTGAAAATGTGTGACAATTTTGAGATGTATATGTGAAAATGTGTGATGTAGTCAAATTTGAGATGTATATGTGAAAATGTGTGACAATTTTGAGATGTATATGTGAAAATGTGTGATGTAGTCAATTTTGAGATGTATATGTGAAAATGTGTGATGTAGTCAAATTTGAGATGTATATGTGAAAATGTGTGATGTAGTCAATTTTGAGATGTATATGTGAAAATATGTGACAAAATGTATATGTGAAAATATATATGTGTATTGGCATTTATGTATATGTCATGTATTTGAGAATGACAAAATGTATCAAGAAATACACTGTGTGAATGCAGCTGGTTGGTGGTTGATATGAATGCAGCTGTTTGGTGGTTGATATGAATGCAGCTGTGTACTTATTGTTGTCGTAATAACAACAGCCGGCAAAGGCTTATCACAGACGGTTCTACACTTAGAACCGTCTGTGATAGGAAACTAGCACAGACGGTTCTAAACTTAGAACCGTCTGTGATAGTAAACTATCACAGATGGTTCTAAGTTTAGAACCGTCTGTGAAATGATCTCACAGACGGTTCTAAGTTCAGAACCGTATGTGATAATCTCCCTATATATACCCTCTCGTTAGGGTTTCCCGTGTGCGCTGCAGTTATTCGAACGATCTAGATCTAAATCCCGAGCCCGTCGTCGCCGCTGCCTCCCCGAGCCCTCGCCGGCCGCCTCCCCGGACGAAGACGTCGCCGCAGCCTCCTCCTCCTCCGTCGCCGCCTCCCCGAGCCCGTCGCCTCCTCCTCCTCCGTCGCCGCCGCCTCCTCCTCCTCCGTCACCGACGCCCCGAGCCCGTCGCCTCCTCCTCCTCCGTCGCCGACGCCTCCTCCTGCGTCCCCGCCTCCTCCTCCTCCGTGCCCGCCTCCTCCTCCTCCGTCGTCGCCGCCTCCTCCTCCGTCACCAAAACCCTAAGGTCATCAAATCCCTCCCCGAGCTTCATGCTTACTGTTAGGGTTTAGGGTTGATGCTTGATGCTTCATACTTAGTGTTAGGGTTTAGGGCTTACTTTTAGTTGCTTAGTGTCGTGTATATGCTTACTGTTAGTTGCTTACTGTTATGTATGTGCTTAGTTGCTTACTGTTAGTTACTTACTGTCATGTATATGCTTACTGTTAGTTGCTTACTATCATGTATATGCTTACTGTTAGTTACTTACTGTTATGTATATGCTTACTGTTAGTTGCTTACTGTCATGTATATGCTTACTGTTAGTTGCTCACTGTCATGTATATGCTTACTATTATGGTGTCTGCTTACTGTATATTCAAGTTTGTTATGCTTACTAAGATTGCCTGTGGGATTTATAGTTGCTCGATGATGATAAATTCATATACTGAGATTGGTTCATTCAGTCTTTGAGCTCTAATAGCTGTCGGTTCATGCAGTTTTCAGGTTATAGCATGTTATTAGATTGATCTGTTAGGATTTAATCTTGACAAGTTAAAAGACTGAATTATTGGGCAAAGTTAACTTGCATGGTCTTGATCTGTATGAATACTGCTGTTTGAATATATGCATGCTGAATATATCTTGATCTTGAGATTGTAGAGTTTGTATCTAGAGCTCAAAATATTGAATTCATTATTTGGCATAACCAATCAAGGAAGAGTATATGATTTAGTAGCGGGACGGCCAAGATTAATCTTGTGCAACCCTACAATTTGAGAGCACAAATTAACCAATCAAGGAAGATAGGTGCTAAGATAGGCACATAACCCCTCTCTCTGTCCACATCACCCCCTCCCTTCTCCCCCTTCCCTCTACTCCTCTCCTCTCTTCCTAACATTGAGCATCATGTTTCACTTTTCTTGCTTCCTCATCTTATCATGTTTCACCCTACAATTTGAGCGCACAAATTAACCAATCAAGGACCACTCTAGTGTATATGCCACATAGACCTTCAAGGGGCATGAAGCAAGTGACACACTCTAGTGTATCCGGTTCAATGAACCTGATACACTAGTTTGTGTCATTTGCTTCATAGAACTTTGTTTAGAGACCTTGTAGTAATAGTATATGCCACATAGACCTTCAAGGGGCATGAAGCAAGTGACACACTCCAATGTGTCTTGTTCAACGAACTTGATACATTGGTTTGTGTCATTTGCTTCATAGAACTTTGTTTAGAGACCTTGTAGTAATACTATATGCCACATACATCAAGGGGCATGAAGCAAGTGACACACTCTACTGTATCCGGTTCAATGAGCCTAATACCCCCTCTCTATGTCCATATCACCCCCTCCCTTCTCCCCCTCCCCTCTACTCCTCTCCTCTATTCCAATTCAATATGATCACTTTCCCATCTTATCTTAATAGACCTACAAAATGAGCAACATGTCACCTGCGCATAAAGAAATCTTGCGATTGTTGCAAAAGATACATTGACCATTTGGATGGAAAGATGAACTGTTTCGTCAGGCGCATGACTGTCGATTCGAAGCATATCATAGCATCCGAGGCACATCCGAGGCCTACTGCTGTGTCTTGAGGAATGCCAAGAGTTGGTCTTCAGATGTGGCTATGCTCAAAAAGGAAGAACGAAGAACAGAGAGCACGGGAGGAGACATAAACTTCAGATTTTCATTCCAACTAAACAAGAGGTACAAAGAACTACGTCCCCATACGCATGGACATTCGGAGGAATGATTACATGACTTCTCAAACCAACCTCTCCCTCTCAATCCTCAAGAACACCAAGAACTACCTGGTTCTTGGGAGGAACACACACACACAGAGAGTAACGAAGGAGACAAGCTCACAACCGACTCTGCCTCTCCTACCAACTAAAGAGCTAAAGCTAAACAACCCTCTAAAGACTCTTTAGACTCAATCAAACCTTGAAGTGCTCAAATGGGCATGCAGCCCTCTCCACCTATTTATAGCCTCATGGCTAACGGGTTTCCGTCCCGTTACGCCCGCTAAGTCCAACGGAGCCCGCTCCCGCTTGTGCCGCCTTGCGAATTTCCCGATTCGCCCCTCGTGCACCTTCCGGGAAGCTTCCGCGCTTCTTGCCTCGCACGCCTCGCAACCACCTCGAGTCCACGTCGTCTTCAACACATCCCGACCATTCTGACCTCAGCGCCACCTGCGCCTAGTCCGGTCTACCGTGTCTCGCCACGACTCCGCCTCGACGTCCTGCAGCCACACAGACAAGAAATACGTCAAATAGCACCGCTCGATACATGAAAGCGTAAATAACCTCATACTTACCACAAATGAAGTCCAAACCTGTCGAATCAAGGAATATGCATCCTAAGCCCATAAGACCAAGTTTGACCAAAGTCCGACTGAGCCCGATTTTGCCACGCAATGACTCGAGTCCGAACCACTCAAACCAAACTCGACTAATCTAAGCCAATGTCAATTACTCATCATACACATGTGGACACCTCCACATGGTTCATCAATCTCCCCCCTTGATGAGTATATTGACAAACTCCGAAAAAGCGCAAAGAAGAGTTTGAGTTTGAAGAATCCAACATGGTCCATAGAGAGAAAATGGAACTTATGACCATGTCGACAGAAGGAACACTAGAACAACAACTGAAAGAGCAAATTGTTCTCCAAAGCTCTAAAATGATCCCAACTAGCTTTTTCTTCTCTATTCTCCCCCTTTTGGCAATAAACGCATCAAGAATGCAAACGAGAGAATATGACAAGTCATTGGATGAAATGACTGAAGTTTAATTATTCTAAGCATTTAGAGCCATGAGAATTATCCATAATGACCAACAAGTACTACACCAAGCCATAATTCAATAAAACGCTATCTAGATCATGACAACATATATATAAGCCAGCTAGAGCACAAAGATGACAATCTGAAATATAGTGCAATTTAGGAGCAAGTCAAGTCATCAATAAGCAAAGTCTAGCTAGAGATATCCAAAGATGATGCAGGCCATGTCAATAAGCTAAGCGTAACCAAGAGGCTCAAATTTGAGGCCAAATAGAGTGCTATGCTCAAGAATGAAACAATGGTTAAAGTACTTGGTTCTTTTGAAGCTTAAGCAAATTGAGCACAAATGATATATTTTCTTTTGAAATTCATGGTTGTTGCCAACCAGATTTTTATTTTGACATGTGCTAGACCTCAAGCCTTATGCGACTACTCCAAGCGATAAGCTTAAGAAGATAGTCTAGGTCATCCAAAACTCCCCCTAAGTTCATGCCAAGTGCAATGGCAAGCCATCTCATAGGAGAGAATTGGTGAGATCAGTTTTTTCGCACAAAAGAGATCTTTTTGCATTTTAACATGTTGTACTAACTCATGCATCATCAAGAGACTAAAATAGCTCAATCTAAGGCTCAAAAGAGACTCAACGCTCAACTTAGCCTATTTGACATGGCATAGATCATAAGAGGATAGCTAAAGCAAGACTAGACTCAAATGTGAGCATGACAAGTTTTAATTCAAGTTGAGCAATTTTAATTAACTTATCATGGCAAAAGCTAGTCTACACATATGAAGTCATGATAAATCTAGCAAATGAAGCATAAATCATGGCAAGGTGTAAAGCATTATAAACATGTCATAACAGGATAATAATCAAGGCTCAATGTAGTTATATTACAATGCAAAATGCTGAAATGCAGAAAATCCACCTCCCCATCAACATGAGATACAGCTTTTAGTTCAAGTTGAATTATTGTCAATTTTAAGCTCCAGAAGCTCCCAAATGAATTCCCCCTGAACCAAAGCAATAAAATCGAGAGGCTGGCAAGAAAACAGCAAACAGGCAGTCCTTAAAGCATAGATAAGATATAGAGGCAATTATGGCTCAGACTGACTCTCATCTACCCCATATGACACTAGGACTACTAGTCCGGTAATCAACCTCACTAGGGAGCAAACACGTACCCTGTCTACCCAAGGGTGGCCCGACCCTTGCTAGAACCTAGAAGCAGTGAGTGGGCTCAACCTAGTAAGAGAAGAGAAGCGGCTAATAGAGCAGAACCCTAGATCACAAGATAAGAGCAAGACGTCCAAGCAAATAGACTAGACAAACACTCTAACCTATGCTAGAAGGACTAACCCAAAGCACCCCGAATGCAATGCAACAGAATGGAGTAAGAGCATAATCAATATAATAAAGCAGTAAAGCACAAACTCCCCCTCACAATAGTCCATAAGGACAAACCACCCCAAGCTCTCCCCGCAGAGCTGAAAACCTCGAACTATCCAAAGGCTTGGTGAAAATGTCAGCCAACTGGTGGTCACTCTCCACAAACTGGAGCACTATATCACCCTTCTCTACATGGTCTCTAAGGAAGTGATATCGGATATCAATATGCTTGGTCCGGGAGTGCTGCACTGGGTTCTTAGCAATGTTAATCGCAGAAGTGTTATCACAAAAAGAGTGGAACACTGTCGATAACTAACCCAAAGTCCCGCAGGGTCGAGACCATCCAAAGCATCTGGCTGCAGCAACGTACTCGGCCTCTGCAGTGGACTGTGCAAGGCCGGACTGCTTCCTTGAAGACCAGGAAACAAGAGAAGTGCCAATGAATTGGCAGGTGCCAGATGTGCTCTTCCTATCTATCCTACAGCCAGCAAAGTCTGCATCCGAGAAGGCTCTCAAGGAAAGATAAGAAGAGGAAGAGTACCAGATACCATAGTCAATGGTAGCTCGAAGGTACCGAAGAATGCGCTTCACCGCCTGGCGGTGAGATACGCGAGGAGAAGCCTGAAACCGGGCACAAAGACACATAGCGAAGTGTATGTCCGGTCTCGAGGCAGTGAGGTACAAGAGGGAGCCGATCATACTCCTATACTCCTTCTGATCGACTGGCTCGCCATCCTCATCTGGGTCGAGTGAAGCTGAGGTAGCCATCGGAGTAGACACCGGCTTACCATCACTCATATCGAAGCGCTTCAGGAGGTCTCGAGTGTACTTGCCCTGATGCAGGAATGTACCCTCCCGAGTCTGCTTAATTTCGAAGCCGGGGAAGAAGCTCAACTCGCCCATCATGCTCATCTCAAACTCCGAGCTCATGACATCAGAAAACTGGGAAACGAGAGCATGCGAGGAGCCGCCAAAGATGATGTCGTCCACATAGATCTGGACGAGCAGAAGATCAGAGCCAAGTCAGCGGATGAACAAGGTCTTGTCAACTTTACCCATCTCAAAACCATGACTCGGAATGTAGGACTTAAGCCTCTCATACCAAGCTCTCGGGGCCTGCTTAAGTCCATACAACGCTTTGGAAAGCTTGAAGACATGGTTAGGGTATTTGGGGTTTTCGAAACCAGGAGGCTGTCGGACATAGACTTCTTCCTCAATGAAGCCATTAAGGAAGGCACTCTTGACGTCCATCTGGTAAAGCTTGAAACCTTTAGAAGCTGCAAAGACAAGCAGGATTCTAATGGCCTCAAGTCGAGCTACAGGGGCAAAGGTCTCCTCGAAATCAAGACCCTCAACCTGGGAGAACCCCTGAGCTACCAGCCTAGCCTTGTTTCGAACAACCACTCCATCCTCGCTCTGCTTGTTCTTGAACACCCACTTAGTCCCAATGACATTGTGACCTCGCGGGTAGGACTGTGCGTTCGGTTTGTTCGGTAAAATCGGTTCGGTATATACGGTATATACGGTAAATACGGTATTATTAGTTCGGTAGTATACGGTATTTTTGAAAATACGGTTCGGTATCGGTAAATCCCAATTTATTTCGGTGCGGTATCGGTAAATACCATATTTACCAAAGTTGACGCAAATTGCAAATGATATAGTGACTAGCGAGACGAGTAGACGAAGTATATATGTGCATTTGTTCACGTAGCTGCAATCTGGCTTTGCTACTGACCGGGTTAATTAGATAGAAAGGGGGTGTGGCTCATATTCAGAGGAAGGTGGTGTAGAATTAACGAGTAGTACAAGTAATCAAAAAGAAGAAGCAACCAGAAGAGCAGAGTTGGTCACGTAGAGAGTAGAGTGGCTTCTCTTTTTCTAAAGAGTGAAGAAGGATGGCATGGATGATGATGTACTGTGCATACATGATACATATTTGTT